>CAUYQV010055487.1:0-27017 GCA_963574575.1 Galagoides demidoff
TTTTTTTTTTTTTTGAGACAGAGCCTCAAGCTATCCCCCTGGGTAGAGTGCCATGGCATCACAGCTCATAGTAACCTCCAACTCCTGGGCTCAAGCGAGTCTCCTGCCTCTGCCTCCCAAGTAGCTGGGACCACAGGCGCCCACCACGACGCCCGGCCATTTTTTGGTTGCAGCCATCATTGTTGTTTGGCGGGCTGGGGCTGGGGATTTGAACCCGCCACCTTAGGTATACGTGGCTGGCGCCTTAGCCGATTGAGCCACAGGCGCCGAGCCAAGTATTTCTTTTGATGACTCCAGTCAGTGGTTCTCAACCTTCCATTTAATGCCGCAACCCTTTAATATAGTTCCTCATGTTGTGGTGACCTGCAACCATAAAATTATTTTCATTGCTACTTCATAACTGTAATTTTGCTACTATTTTGAATTGTAATATAAATATCTGATATGTAGGATGGTCTGAGGTGACCCACAGGTTGAGAACCACTGCTCTAGATCTTTTAGACAAAGCCTAACTCTCCTAGCCAATTGTCAACTAAGAATCTTTAAACCCACCTATAACCTGTGAGCCCCCCCTCCTTTGAGATGTCCCACCTTTTTGGACTGAACCAATGTATACCTTCCATGTACTGACTTAAGACTTGCCCTGTAATTCCTGTCTCCCTGAAGTGAATAAAACCAAACTGGAACCCACCACACCTAGTCTATTTGCTCCAGGCTTCAGGGCATGGCTTTGGGCCATGGTCCTCAAATTTGGTTCAGAATAAACATCTTTAAATTATTTTACAGAGCATGGCTTCTATTCCATGGATATCTGACTGCAGACCTGAGGCAGCAGGATTAACAGAACCAAGAGGGTAGTGATTGGTATCATTCTGACCAGCCAAAGGCTCATTGAGATCAGCAGATACACAGATGTATTTTTCTGGTTTATTAGAGTATTTTTAGAAAGTTAAGCCAGCTACCACTTATTGAAATACAGATTTCTCTTAAAAACTAGAAGATCTGGCTTGCATGGGTCCACATTCCTGCATGCTGCATAACAACAGTGGCTGGAATGGAGCAGAGATTTTGGTGATCTTGCTCACTTCCTGGAGTCTGCCCTGGCCTGCTTCACTCCCTGACATCACCCATCCAGCCCAAGGAGGTGGCTAGCTTTCTACCCCAGCCTTTGCAAGAGCTCAGGTGTTGTGACAATGGAATGATTTAAGATTTTAACTCTTGTACAGGAATCCCACCAACCTCACACTTCGGGGATCTAGCACCAGAATTGACATAAAAATTATGTTTCAGTATTTAAAAAAATTAATAACATACATATTCTCACACTGTTCTTTCCTGACCTTAAGACAGGTACAGCTGAGGTTCCTGGAGGGATGTAAGAATCGATGCAGTCTTCAGTCCTGTTGCTTGTCTTCCTCTGGCTGCGGTTAGTAGAAATTTGGTTCTGAGTAGGCCAGCTATTCTTGACCTTGGCAGCACATGAGAAACACCTGCCCAGCTTCTAAAACTCCCAACTCCCAGACCATACCCCAGACCAATTAAAATTAAAGAATCTGGGCATCAGAGTTCTTTTTAAGCTCTGAGGTGACTTTAGTGTGCAGCCCAGGTGGGATCTGTGTGCAGGCTGAGGATGGAGTGGTGTGGAGTAGCTAACCAGCATGGACACATGGCATCCTGGCCCAATTACAGGGCCTCAGTCTTCCTCTTGACTTCCCTCCTGGGATTCCTGGATTTCAGGTGGGCATCTTAGGCATTCTAGCAGAGGGGGTATCTTCAGACCTCTGATAAACGCACTTGTTTACTGCTCTAACACAAGCCAGTCTTGAGTTTTCCTTCTCTTCTCATAGCGTAATTTCCCCTTTTTGAGGGGCTGCCTCTCAAAGAGAAGGTCAGGACCTTCCTCATACAAGTTGAGCTGAAAGCTCCTAACCCTCTAACCCCTGTTGCATCTACAGAAAGGTACGTGTCCCAGGGACATTTGTTGAGTGTTTGAATGACTACTGGTGGAGTGGAGGGTGGAGGTTGTTTTATTTCTCCACATCTCACTCAGTCCCCATTCTCAAGCTCCCTCCCCCACCCTCTGCCATACAAGCCTCCTTGATTCCCCTAAGGGGATGCGGTAATTGATGATTAGCATTCCAAAGCTTGGCTTACATCCTGCTAGCCCGTCATATTTAATTACATTTTAACTATATTCGTCTTCGATAATAGCACGAACATAATTTAGATAATTATCTCCCTCTCTCTTATTCTCTGACTGTGTCTGTCTCACTTAGAGCTTCTTGCAACAAAAATCGCTTCTCTGCTCAAACACATAAACAGACTCCGGGGCCAAGTGTTTTCTTGCTCCTGTAGTAGCAGCTGTGCTAGAAACGCAATGGTTTTGAGTATCACGCAGAAAAAAAGCAAATTCATGTTTCTTCCTGTCTTTGTATCTATGTTTGTACACAAGTGGTGGTGAGAGAGAGAGAGAGTAAGTGTGTCTCAGGATCTGGGTGAGAGCTGAGTGTGGCGTAGAAACAGGGAGGCTGGGTCAATCACATTAGTGCCTATCAAGCACCTTCTTGGTCTGGCATTTCTTTCTTACAAGGTTTAATGGTTTCCCTCTCAAATTTAAACTCTGTTGAAACAGTTCTAAATGTGAGTCTTTTGAAGAGATGTGTTCTTTCTAATAGGGTTTCTGTTGCACTTGGATCTTATAATTAATGACCAATTCCTTTGTCTATTATCTGCCATCTCCAAGAGACCATCCCATCAGAGAGGGAAATCTGGGAGTCCTCAGGTCTCGAGAGCACATCTTGAACACTTTGCTACTCTCTGTCAGGAATCCCAGACCCTCCCAAACACCAAGTGGGTCATGCACCTCTGAGTCCCTAACTTTAACAGCTCCCCCCCTCCCCCGCCCCCTCAGGGCTAATGGCATTCTTTTAGGAGCCTTTGTCAGTTAGATTTCATGTTGCAACTTCAGATTAGAATTTTGCAAGGAGCCATTAAGGGCCTGATATTTGCAGCTGAATAGATAAGAAATTGGGGGTCTGGGGAAAGTTTAAAAAAATCTCCAGAGTCCACTGAGAATAAGAACTGGGTTCAGAAACAGCCACTATCCAAGATAATCTTGCTCAAAGTTTAGGGATCTAGAGCTTCAAAGTACCTTAACAAACCAACCCATGAAATACAGTGTGGAAATGGGAGGTTGGGGGTCCTCACCCTCAAATTATCCATGTTCTGCTCATATCCTTGGAGCTCTATAAGGTTCTAATACATACAGATTTTGTATAAAAAATTCACTGGGGCTCAACCCTGTCTGCTGTGAGCAAGTGTATGTTTGTGTAGTCAGCAAATAAACTCTTGCTGCCACTTGTTTGGGAGGCCAGAACTCCTACTGTCCCTGGGTGTGAACAAGAGCACGCCCCAGGAGCCAGGCAGAGTGTGTGCACCAACATTCTACCAGCACCATTTTCAGTCCACCAACTGACCCTTCTTGGGTGGCCCACTGCTGGCTGATGTGCAGGGGGGGAAATCTGCGAGCCAGGGAGCTGAGAAAGGGTTAGCTAGGACTACACAGTGGACGTGGCCCTGCCAGGCTCCAGCGCCTACTCTAGGAGCTTGGGAATTTTGCTGAAATTTGCTTGAAATACAAAAAAACCAGGGTCTAGGTCTTCACTGAATGGCCAAGACAGAGCCAGCCGCTCAGTCACACTTTCTGCCAGCAGGCATCTCTGGAGGGAGAGAGGAAATTCTGTGGGGCTTCCCTGACCCCAGCAAACACCACACTACACAAATTACTGACTTCACGACGAAGCCACTCCTCTAGCCTGGGAGGAGAGCAGGCTCACTCTGAAGAGTCAGTCTCTGAGGGACTGTCCAGTCCCTGCCCCTGCTTGCTCAGAAGCACACTCCCTCCAGATGCATGCTGGGACACAAGAGCTAGCTATGGGCAAGAGCCAGTTTTTAAATGTTAAGAATTTGGCAATTTCATTTCCTAGTGTTTAAAATACCAAAGGGATTTAGAACACAATATAGACTAAATGGCCCCTGAATTTCAAGGTTTTAAAGAAAAGTTTGCTTTTATGGAAATTCATGCCAAAAGCCCATGCAAAGTAAACCTGGGCCCTGACCACAGAACCCTGCTGCAGCGGCACACACAGCTAAGCAGCGAGTGGCCTTCCAGAAGGATCACTAGACATTCTCAGAATCAAACCTGATCAACTGCATCCCTAAACATTACACTAAGCCCCTGAGGGTATTCTAGATCTGATGACATCCGGAATTGGTCCCGTACCTGACACCAGGGAGATATTCAGTCAAACTTTAAAAATAGACTCTCCCTCTCCAGTCATTAAGGGCCTGATATTTTGCAGCTGAACAGGTAAGAAATTGGGGGACTGGGGAAAGCTTAAAAAATCTCCCGAGTCCAAAAAAATGTTTCTCTATGAAGAAAAGTATCACTCATAGCTTAGAGCTGCCCACGAATTAGCCTAAAGCCATTTAACGTACTGGAACCTCTGAGTATGAGTTCTGTAATAAAAAGGTGACAAGTCTTGGAGGCAGGCCCCATAAAGACGCTTTCTGGAATTTGCATTAGCTGTCACATCCAACACAAAGCTCTGCATTCTAAGACAGCCAGTGATCTGCAGACTGATGTGAGGTAGTGCGTGGCATACAACAATCTGTGTTCTGGGACAGTTTCTGTCAAAAAAGTTGAATTAAAAAAATAATTTCTCCTTCTTTTCAAACATTTTCTTGATTTAAAAAAAATATCACTACCATCACCCCTCAACTTGGTATTGATGACTTTCTGGGTTCAATCTTTGTTGCCCTAGACTTCTCTTAGACTTACAAAAGTGCACATTTCTCATGCTGCACTGGCTGATTCCAAATCCCTCTCTGGCCCCTTCCCTAGATTCCTGCCACACACTGACCTAGACACAGGTGAGAATGAACTTCCCTGCAATCCTGCTTCTTCTGCACATCTCAGCACCTTTAGCCAGGCCATGTGTGGCATGACACTGATACCAAAGTCCAGGAAGGATTGAGTAAACCTGCTGGCTCCCTGGGAGTTCACCACACAGGTGCACAATAGGACAAGCAGGCAACCAGGACATATGTTACGTTTATATATTAAGTTAGATAATCTAAATAATTTTGACATAAAAATCAGATGCTAGGACAAGTAGGGGGATTTAGCTGGGCACAGAGAGAGACTGCAGGTGTGGCAGGCCATCTAAATGATCAGATCGTTTTAATTGGCGAGAGCATCAAAGTGTGGATGGAGGCTGCATGGGAGATCCCTTGCTCTTTGTGAGGAATCCTAATTCCGTTCAGGCTAGCAACCTCAGAGATTCTCCCCCCACAGTTTGCAAACATAGGTTTCCTGTGTATGTTTTGTGCCCAAGATTTAGTGCAGTGTATTTCTTAACACCTGCTTTGAATTTTGTTCGTGCCCCCAAGGCTAAGATATCAAACAATGACTTCTTTACTACTTCATAGTAAACAAGCAGCCACAAGACACACAAGAAAATATGGCTTCCTTTCAGATCGTGTTTCAATCTACCCCCTTTCACTGTGCTAGTCCCCTGCCCTGAGGGTTTTGTAGAGATGGAGGCAAATGCCAAGAAGTCAAATTGCATTCAACAAGGTTAAAAGTTATCTTTGGCACATGGAAATCTCCTGTAATAAAATACTGTAAGCTAAATCAGCTTATTTTTCTGTATTGTTTCTTGGGGAGGAAGGTTGCTGGGTGAAGGGGACGGGTGAGAAAACTGACCAGTAACTCTTTCTGATTCTATTGTCAGGCTTTCAAATCAGATAGATCGGCTATTAATCTCAGAAAGACAGTGCTGAATGTGTGCAATAAATTTGTCATCGTTTTATGAATAAGCTCTTGGTCATGAGGGCTTACTGTCTGGCAATTCACCTTTTCCATGATATTTTCTATCACTTGTATTTTGGAACGGCTTAGAAAGAATATTATTTGTGTTCCTGGAGATCAGAACATAAAAAACCCTCAGAGTGACGGAAACGTACAGGGAGGCTTCAATGTCTGCCTCTGGGCTCGCTCAGCAAACAGTTTACCAATGCTCCAGTGAACAGCACAGTGACAGGAATCACTCTTCCAGTTCCAGGAGTGCACTCATCCCCTCAAAAGCTGCTAATGAAGGTCCTGTTAGCACTAGATGACGTTGCACATGCCCATTGGCTTTCTGTCAAAGACTGTCAAATAGAGCTGTTGGTAATCACAGCCAGCAAGTTGTTTAGTCAATATTTTTGAAAAGTTCAACCAAGTGTGTGAAAGCACAAAGTAGATTTTTCTATAGTTGCCAGACGATTTCCTCATCTCCTCCCTTTGTGATGGCTCTGCCACCATCAGGATCATGCTGGTGTCCTGCTGGGCAGTCCTGAAGGGCTTTTGGGGTGTGAGATGAAGAGACAGATGAAATTTCAGCTGTTCTATCTTTCAGCTGTTGTTTTTTCCATCAAGTCAGCAGAACTCTATATTTGAAACCATACCAAAGCTCCTTTAAACTAGAGATTAACTACTCTACACACACCAATATAACACCCCTGCCACTAATAATTCCATTCTATTCCATCCCTTGCCTAAATATGTCCTCAGGAATAAGGCCCTTAATATCAATTTTAGGGCTTTGGGGAAGATATCTATATTTTTATCCTTTATTATCTATGACAAACCATTGCTTTATTCCATAATTAAAGATGACAAATGTTATTTTGGAACCGTTTCTCCTGGATGTGACAAAACATCATGAAGGGGAACACACTAAACTAAGAATGCAGTTCTGACATCATTCAGTTTGTTGACTCAGAGCACACGATTGGGCCTCTACTCCAGTAAATGATGGCTATACCTCTGGGTTATCCGTTTTTGTTTTGTATGATTTCTTGTCTTCTATTTTTATAACCTTTGTGGGAAAGACCATGCTCCCAACTTTCAAAATGCCCAGATTATAAGACATCTTGGGACCCAGCATACTGGTACATGCTCTGAGAGTGCTCCTGAGAGTAAGTCTATTATGCTTTCCACAGAAATGTAAGTATTTGGAAAACACAGTTTCCTCTGAAGATCTTAGATGTTGGAACTCATAGGTCTGAGTCCCTGAGAAGTGGGTTTTCTGCATGTATAATAGCAGGTTTATGTCCTGTACTCTTAAATTCTATTATTTCCCCCTAGTATAGGAGTGCTTCGTAGCTGGTGACAGCATCTGAACAATTTTCTGTGGCAGTGAAATTTGCACTGGTTCTCATGACAGAACCGCTATACAATGACTTGTGTCATAGCTGTCGCTATACCTTCATGATCAGCGAAGAACATAGCAACCATCTTCTACATAGAACACCAGCAATGCTCTAGTCCAGGGCTTCCGGGAGTGAGAGGGGAGCATAGGGTGGATGAGCACATTCTCACGCTGAACTTGGAAAGTTTAGCATCACCTGGAGGGCATGCTAAAACACAGGCTCCTGGCCCCATTCTTAAGAGTTTCAGAGTCAGTGGTGTCAGGTGGGGGTTGAGAGTCTGCATTTTAAACCTGTTCCCAGGTAATGTTGATGGCCTAGGGGCTAGACTTTGAGTATCAAAGTTAGGCTGCTCTGTAATAAAGAGGTCAGGCCTATATCCTACTACACAGAAGGCAACAAGTTGGAAAATCATGGGAGGCTTTTAAGGAAGAGAATCAGGAAGGCTCAGGAAGATAATTTTAGGGGCAGTGACTGACATGGAGGTAATACTGTGGGCAGAAAGGTTCCAAAGGCAGCTCTCAGAAGTCCTGGGCAGGTATCCTAGTCAGGTAAAGACATTTGCCAACTCAGGATTACTATGATGTGAGAGGGGCTGTGATGGAATGTGAGGTCCACCAGACCAGGACTCACACATCTAAGTTTGGGCCCAGATTTTGCCCCTCACTGGCTGCTTGCTTGGGTGAATCACATGATGTCTTTGGTCTATGCACTCACACCTGGAAAACCTTTCCTACAGGTGCTCGTCAAAGTCAAATGAGATAGAGGCTGGGAGAGTAACTGCAATTTATCTCCATGAATGAAGGTGTTACTCTGCTCCTACCCTGCCTGTGTCCTTGGGGGATGTCCTGCAGGACTCAACTAACCCTCTTTTACAAGCTGACTCTATCCCAGGTTCCACCTTCAGTCTTCTCTCTGGGAAAGGGAAATATAGGAAGTCACTCAGCAGTTAGGTGAGCCTTGCTCTGAATCCTGCTTTGGTTATACCTGGGTCCTAGGAACTGGCTCTCACTGATTCTTGGAAATTCAATAGTATGTCCTACCTCAGGTTCCAATAATGATTCTATATTCAAATCTATGTCTACCCCTGTGGTTGGCAAACTTTTTCTATAAATGGCCAGATAGTAGATATTTTAGACTCTGCAGGCTACATAGGTTTCTGTCTCATCTTCTTTTTTATTTTTTGCAACCTTTAAAAATGTAAAACCTATTCTTAACTTAGGGGCTGTACAAAAGCAGACGTGGGCAACCCAATCCCCTGAACCCTAAAAGGCCTAAAGTCCTGAAATGAGCTTTCCAGCCCTCGTTGGGCTACAGTCTGCTTCTGAACCGCCCACCACCTGCCCAGAACACACCCTAAGTGGAGCCAGCTTCTAGGCTGTGCTACTTGTCTATGGCCCAGAACTCGCCCCTGCACCTGCTGGACTTACCCTAGGATTGCTCATCCTGACTTTCACCCCCTTCCACTGCAGAACCCTTGCCGAAATGTTCTGTTCCATTCTCATAAATGTGGCCACGACTAGGTGCCGACTTTCTTGGTCTGGAATGTCTCCCCACTCTTGCCTGAGTGTGTGTGAAATGGACAGAAGCTACAAGAAGGATGGCTGTATTGAGACTACGACCAGGTAGCTTTATAAAGGAAATGCTGCCTAATCTTCTTTATTCTCAAATTCCAACTGATTAACAGACTATTTCTCAGGCACAAAAATTTAATGACAATTTCTAGACATATATGACATTGATCTGATGTGGGAAAATCAATCCATTTGTTGAGTGTTACTTTGCAGGCAGACCACTCTCTTGCACAGTTGTGTGTGAGTGCCCATCCAGACTGGGGAGCAGTCTGCTGTCCTTACAGCTGTGTTGAGGAACAAGTTCTATGCACGGGGTGTAGTAAGAAGCAACAACACACGTTTGAGTGCAGCTTAGTCTGTTTCTTCACAAGGAGGAGAAGAAGAGGGACATTATGAAGTCGTTACTATCACTTTTTCTTCATTAGGCTAAACACTCTCTATTTACTAAATTAGTCACCTACATTCACTTCTCAACTTCATCCTTCTGATTTTTTTTTTGAGACAGAGTCTTAAGCTGTCACCCTGGGTACAGTGCTGCGGTGTCATAGCTCACCTCCAGCTCAGGTTCAAGTGATCCTCTTGCCTCGTTTTTCTATTTTTAGTAGAGACAGGGTCTTGCTCTTGTTCAGGCTGGTCTTGAACTCGTGAGCTCAAGCAGTCCACCCACCTCAGCCTCCCAGAGTGCTAGGATAACAGGCATGAGCCACCGCGCCTGGCCATCCTTCTGATATTTTGAGTTGAAATTGTTCTAATTTGTCACATGACCTAGGCATCTGAGTGTCATGTATCTCACCTGAGATGTCACTATGGAACAACAGCAATGTTTAGTCATTCACTAAAAATAATTAAAGCCAGATGGTCTTCATATAAGTATGTGTTCATATAGTAAAATAACGCAGCAGTCACTAAAGAGATGAAAAAGCAGATAATGGTTGGTTTTGCGATACAAGCTACCAATAAATGTCTGTTGTACCCTTCTACCACATGATGACCTAACATATATTCACAAACGTGTATCATTTCAAACACCCAGGAAGGCAATTTGCTACCCCTGCCATCTTTCCTCAGGGAAGCTCTTCAAAGAGCTGATAATAACACCCTCTTTGGGTAATGGTTTTTCTTTTTTTTTTTTTGAGACAGTTTTATTATGTCACCTTTGGTAGAGTGCCATGGCATCACAGCTCACAGCAACTTCTCAAACTCTGGGCTTAAGTGATTCCCCTGCCTCAGTCTCTCAAGTACCTGGGACTACAGGTCCTCACCACAGTGTCTGGCTTTTTTTTTTTTTTTTTTTTTTTTGGTAGTTGTCATTATTGTTTAGCAGGTCCAGGCTGGGTTTGAACCCACCAGTCCCTGTATATGTGGCAGGTGCCCTAACCAATGTGCTATGGGTGCCAAGCCTGGGTAATATATTTTTGATATGGTGTGTGTGGGTATGCATTTGTGTGTGTGTGTATAAAATTTTTTTTTTGAGACAGAGTCTCACTTTGTCACCCTGGTAGAGTACCATGACATCTTGGCTCATAGCAACCTCAAACTCTTAGGCTTAAGCAATCCTCTTACCCCAGCCTCCCAAGAAGCTAGGACTACAGGCACCCGCCACAGCATTTTTTTTAAAGACAGGTCTCATTCTTGCTCAGGATGGTCTGAACTCCTGAACTCGAGCAATCCACCCACCTCAGCCTCCCAGAGTGCTAGATTATAGGTGTGAGCCACGGTGCCCAGTCTCGATATGGTAGATTAACAATATTTCATATGGCATTTACTGTGGTAATATGGTATATCAAAGTCATGTGTTAGTATAACTGTCTATGATCAAAATATTCAAATAAACAACTATGGAAGTGAATTTATTAACTATTAAGACAACAAAAAAGCATTCTCCTCTTTAGGCTGAAGTGCTCTGCCTCTCTGGTCTGGTGGTAGTGCAGATGGGACCATGGAATGTGAGGCCCAGAGTGTGGCAGTGGGTGGTGTGTGTCCGGGGCACTCTCGCAGATGGTGAGATGGTGAGCCTGTCCCTGTTGGGGCCCCACCTTCCTCAATGCTATGCTTCTGGAATGCTGCCTTTTACTAGCCCCACCAAAGAGCAAGCTGTGTTCTCACAGCTGCAAACTGAGTAGAAAGATCCTTTAAAGGAGAGTTCACTCTTAGCTTTCTTTGAATAAGCTCCTTCGGCAGCAAGAAAAGCTCCTTATCACCCAAAAGTAACTTGTACTTGAAATATTGCTTCTAAGAAAGGGGTGTAGCTCTATCAGTGTTTTTTCTGGGATTTTAAGCTATTCTTTCTGCATGGTTTGACAATATACACTTGTACTGGCCAACAGGGATCTTTTACTCAACTCTCATAAAGTTTTACAATGTATGATTCATTTCAGAAATAAGACTTGATAATGCAGATTTATCACAATGAGAAGGCTGCCTTTAAAATGTGATTTAATGATGCCTATACTTATTCGCTGACATCTTTATAAAACTGTTAGTGTGGAAATATATTTGTCTTTTCGAAAATAATTCTTCCTTTTACAAGTGTCGTACAATACAAGAGAGCTATACATTAACAATGCAGCAGAAAGAACAGCAGTGGTCTAATTATGCTGAGGCAATGTCACACCAAGCACCACCACTGCCTTCTTTGGATTTTGGCAACACCACCACCACGCCTGGTGAACACTGCCTCCTTTCCAGCTCCTCCTACCCATGCATGGGAGCTGAGCCCACGGCTGCTACTGTAACCTGTGGGCATACAAAGGCTCTCCAAGGTCATACAGATGCAATAAGGCAGAAAAATAAATAAGCCACTGGTTATGATTTAGCACTGCTTTTCCTCCTACCTTAACCTAGTTTATGAGCAAATCTTGATGATTTAACCTTCCAGCCAATTAGAACAGAAGGTTTGATCGACAGCAAATGAATAAATAACATTTCAGTGCAGGGGACAGACTCATCCTCCCCTATTAATCAGCCCCTCTGCCCATGCGCAGGTAACGCAATATTTATCACGCCACTCTGTTACAGTCCCTTGGGGTGTCATTTCATGGCCTACCAGTAAAAACTTCACATCTACAGCAACTGCCCCTCTATTACTGTCGATAACATCTAATTGATATGTCAAACCTCCAAGGAATGCAGTAAATTGAAACACTGCCTCCTAAAAGAAAATAAACTGGCAAACAGGTAAATCAGCACCTGCTTCCCCGTAATTACCCAGCCACCTCCTGTTCAAAAGCCTGGCCCCAGGAAGCCATCATTACCATATTCTCTTCAGTCCCAGCTATCCCAACACCCCAGATACACACACAGACCAAGAGCACTAACAAATTCCTGCCCACAGAAAGTCAGAGTGATCTCTGAGAGCAGCCTTTGAATGAGCCATTGCATTGAAGCCATCTTGCCAGGGGAAGCCCAGCTAGGTTGTGGGTGCCGCAAGCATTATGTCTGATATAGTTTGGAAGAGAGTAACAGTATTACAGACTTCCTCTGAAAAGCAGGCAATGCTGTCAGAGATATGATCTCATTTATCTTCAAATATCCCTACAGAGTGGGAAGCTGCTAGAATAATTATTCATTGTTCAGGAGAAGAAATGAAGCCTAGAGAAGGAAGAGTCTGGCCTAAGCACTTATGAATTGGATGTTGAAATATAAGCTCTGTGTTAAGCAACAGGGCTTTTAGCCCTTAAATACAACATTTAAAATTATATTAATAAAAATGCTAAAAGATCACATTGGTGAAGGACAAAATTAGCATTGATAATTTATTCAGTTTATTATACTTAATAAAACAACCCTGATTTTGATAATAGACAAAATGGGATGTATTATAAGATAATGTGGGCGCACCAACATGAATGGGTAAACTGGTTTTGGTAAAAAAAAAACACTTAACACTCATCTATCTCTGAAAAATAGAAATACTCACATTGTACCTTTCCACATAAGTGTAAGAGGCAGATAGACACGTAAAACATGTTGGAGCTAACTGTGTTACAGACGTCTAAACAGGTGTATGGCCGTGTGTCTTCTTTCTGGCATCCTATTCCAGCTTTATTCGCTTACAAACAAAAAAAGATTTGATGCAGGAAGCTAGCAAAAATGAAGCTCTAATTTTGAGTTTGGGCAAAGATTTGTAGATTATCAAGACAAACAATAGAACATCCCACCAGCCAATCTTACTAACGATAGCATTCAATATTCACCCCTCTCAACAGGGAAAGGTTTTCCATATAGGAATTCTAAACTTAAACATAAGTCCCCTTCCTCTCTGCCAATTCCTCATCCATCTATATCATCTATACTTCATGAAGTAGCAACGAAAATAATTTTATGGTTGGGGTCACCACAACATGAGGAACTGTATTAAAGGGTTACGGCATCAGGAAGGTTGAGAACCACTGATCTGTATGTCTGCCTTCATGCTGTCATACTACACATTTCTGCCAAACACTTTCTTTTACTCCCTTTGTTTCTATCTATTTATTTTTGATTTCGGATTGATATAAGGGTACACGTTTAGGTGACATTGTTTTCATTTCTTAGGTAAAGTTCAAATTGTAGTTGAGCCCTTCACCCAGAGGGCTTGCTGAACACCCTCACATTGTGCACTTTAGGCTGAGAACCCACAAATCACCCTCCCTGCTTCCCCCTCCCCTCTCCTGCCTCTCTCCTACCCCTTGCAAGTCTATGCTTATGGTTTTTCTTCCCTGTGAGCATGCAGTTGTTTATATATTGTTTTCATATTAGTATTGAGTACATTGGATACTTTTTTCCCCATTCTTGAGATACTTTACTACAGTGGTTCCCAACCTATGGGTTGCGACTGCTTTTTAACAATGAAAATACATTGCAGCATTAGGAAGGTTGAGAACCACTGCTTTACTAAGAACAATGTGTTTCAACTCCATCCAGGTAAACACAAAAGATGTAAAGACTCCATCTTTTCTTATGTCTGAATAGTACTCCGTGGTATACATATACCATAGCTTGGTAACCCATTCATGAGTTGTTGGGCACTTGAGTTGCTTCCATATCTTGGCAATTGTAAACTGAGCTGCAATAAACATTCTAGTGCAAATGTCCTTGTGGTAAAAATGATTATTGCTCTGCTGGGCAGATACCTAAATGATGGGATTGCAGGATCAAATGGAAGGTCGACTTACAGGTCTTTGAGAATAGCTTCAAACTTCTATCCACAGAGGTATTAGTTTGCAATCCCACCAGCAGTGCAAAAGTGTTCCCTTTTCTCCACATCCATGCCACATCTGCAGATTTGGGGTTTTGTGATATGGACTGTTCTCACTGGGGTTAGTTGATATCTCAGAGTGGTTTTGATTTGCATTTCTCTGATGATTAGGGACAAGGAGCATTTTTTCATGTGTTTGTTTTAAAATTACATCCAAACCAAACATTTCCCTTAAACTTTTCTACTTTTTCATCTTGCTTTGGAAATCCATGTCCTGGGCTTACTTTTTTCTACAGTCTTCTGGAGAAACTGGACATTCTTTAAAACTATGAGTTATGGACAACTCAATATTAAGATTTGTGTCTCATGTCCTGTACAAACTGCTCTTCTATATGTTGTCATTCCTCCTTGTGGATTTATCTATCCGCCTGGCTCAGCTGGCAAGCCCCTGGCCTTCTGAACAATACTCCTAATCTTGGATATAGCCACGAGCGTACTTCTGGATGAGATCCATCTCATTATGATGAGGAAGAAAAGGATTGTCCAAATCCAACGCCACTGCTTAGGGGAAGAGGATCCTTGGGGGCAAAACCAATGTTGGACAAAAAATATCTTAAAACCTCACACAAAGATTTTTCAGAGAGCAGAAATGGAGAAGCTCTGTTGCCTGGAAGGTCTGAACAAGGGTATGGGAGTACCATAAAGGAAAGGAAAAGATACAAAAGAAAAAACTGTGTTAAGACCAAGAACTAAAAAAGAGAGAATGATCTATTATTGAGCCAAAGACTACTATGTAGCTAGTTCAAGATAGAGTTTTTCTCCATTTCTGATTTTTTTTGATTTATGTAGTATTTAATCAAAGCTTTCCAAATATCACTTATTACAAATGTGCAGCTTAACATGGAGCTTGTTTTGAAGTATGTGTGTTAGGTAGTGCTTACATTGTTTATAAGTTTTGGTGATTCAGAGTGAAAATCTGATTTTAAGGGTATAAAAATGATGCTGTAATTTCACAATCTAATTAGGGTAAATTCATAAATGAGGGTCAGAAAGTCACATTTAATCTAAGATTATTAACTTCTAATGGAATTCTTCCTGGTATATGGCGAATGGACACCATCTTAATGAGCGCTCCTATGAGATAGGCACAAATCATCACCATGGACAAAGAGATAGGAAAGAGCATGCTCTCTCTGTGGGTGCCCACCAGCGCAATCCTTGTGCTTGTACTAAAATTGCAAAGGCAGAAATGCCCTCTGCATGTGGGGCCCCAAAGCCAGCTATCTCTTCTTCTCCCACAACAACATGGACAACTAGAATAGGAATAAATCAGCTTAGGTAGCCGCCACCTCTTGCCCAATGATGTGTCCTAGAGGCTTTGAGAGTCACTTGAACCAAGTCATCAGCAGTCAAATTCAGAAGTAGTGGAAAGATGCGGAGTGCTCAGGAGACATTAGGAAACCAGTCTGGCAGAACTTAAGGTGAAGGCCAAAAGCTTCCCCGGTGGTAAAATCTAGGAGAACAGTGACATTCTCTGGCTCTAAACTTACTAATGTCCTCCTGAAGAACCATTCCTCTAGTAAATAAAAAGTTAGTAATATGTGCTGCCAGCTATTATGTGGGTACCAGAACATAGATACGGACAAAGCAGCTATGGGCTCCACTTTCATGGAACTTAAAGCCTAATGGGAAAGACATATATAAATAAATAAATGGTAAATAACATAAAATCAAAAATAGTGACAGATGTTATGAAGGAAAAGATCACAGTACCAGGAAAGAGAATAATATGAGGGGTCAACTCTAGCTTGGCTAGAAAGGGTCACTTAGCCAGCCAGGCAAAGAACAGAGATATTAGGGACTATTATGAGAGTGCAAAGAAGCATTAGGGTCAACCCTGGACTTCAAAGAGCTATGACCTAGTTGAAGAGATCTAATGACATCTTACATGTATATAGAGTCTTACCACTTAGAGACTACCTCCACACCCACCAAGTTGTTTAAGGCAGATACGACACAGACATAAACAGAGCTAACTAACAATGCCAGTACTCGGTGACTGAGCCCAGTTCATGGGCTGGGGTGAAGCGTGAGGCCAAAGGCCAGACATATGAGGCTTCTAAAGTCATTTGTGGTACCATGGGGATATGATTAACCACAGTCTCTCACAAACATTAAAATACTAGTTAAACATGAAAAACACTGCTGTGGCCTATCAAAGGCAAGCCTACAGTTGACAGAGCAGCCCTGCGTAAAACAAAGACCCAAAAGACAGCAGGTTTTGCTTCTCTACTTGCCAGGGCTCTTAAATCCTAAGGCACACCAGTCTGTTTTGCCCCAAAGTACTTATCTCTTTCTACTCCTTGCTATAAACACCTGCCCTCCCTGTCTCTCTACTTCATCCATAGGAATGTTAGTTAGGATTGTACAGGCTACTAGGAATAGGTCCTCTCAGGTTTCAGAGAGGGGATGGGAGTCTCTTTTGTGGTGAACTAATAAGATGCCGATTCCTGCCTAGGTAGTCAGGCTGCACCATTCAAAGCATGGCAACTAGTGTATAAGCAATCACCTGTGACCACCATTCTCAATACAGAACAGGGGAACAGGCAGGTTCTCAGAAGCTTTCATAGTAACTGAGCAGAACACTAAAGAGATGAGAGAAAAGGGAGTCCTTGCTGCTGCTACAACTCTGCAAAAGGAATCAGTACGTGGGATTGGATGGCATACTGCAGTCAGCAAGATGGGAGAGCTTCATAATAGCACCTCTAGAGGTGGCAGGAATGTGGGTTAGACACAGATCAAGATGAGTCTAGCTGGGTTGCTCCAGCTGTTCTTAAAACAACAGACACATGTAAAGAGTAGGAGAGGAGAAAAGTTAAGAAGCTAAGGGTGATGTCAAGATTTTTAACTTTGGGAAAACAATATTAAAAACCCTCAAAGTTGAGATCTGGGCCCAAGAACACTTGTTCAAGTGTGAAGATCCATGTGTACACACACACACAGTTATGGCCCTGACATACGAGGCTTCTAAAGTCATTTGTGGTACCATGGGGATGTGATTAACCACAGTCTCTCACAAACATTAAAATACTAGTTAAACATGAAAAACACTGCTATGGCCTATCAAAGGCAAGCCTACAGCTGACAGAGCAGCCCTGCGTAAAACAAAGACCCAAAGACAGCAGGTTTGCTTTGGAAGCAATCGACTTGGTAACCACAGTTTGACCCAGGATTTTACAGCAGAGACTAGCCGAGGCTGGGGCAGTGTGAGGGTCACCACTTAACAAGTGTGTCCTGGAGTGGCCTTCTATCCAGCATGCGCCTTGTGTTCCCCGGTGCAGTCACTAAAGAGGGGAACCAAATGCCGCCCTGCAAGGAGAGGCAGAGCATCCTTTACAGGCAGGTCAGAAACTGCCTTTCAAGTTTCTAGAGAATTCTGGATTCTGCTTTATCTCCCAGTGAGACCACTTTGGGGGTTTGTGCTTTGAAGTCCTGGTGGCAGTCATTAGTGCTGCCACTCAGTGTTGTGTTGGGGCTGGTATTTAGGAGGTGGCTCACAGCTTATACTCTTCTAATTCTTGGCTTTGAATGCCTCCAAATTCTAATCCAAAGATTCTTGAAGCCCTAAACAATGAAACTCTCAAAAATAGCTGGAGAACAAAGAGACACAATGAGGTTTGGCTGAATGCTGCAGAGCCCTAGACAAGTAACATCAGTTACTGTCCTCACCCCCGTCCTCTGATGTGGCAGGGAAGGAAAATGATCCAACCGCAGAAGGCAGCTGAGATGGCAGGGCTGGCTGGCCACAGTGGCAGGCTGAGTTAGCTGACTGAGAAACAGGTTCGAGAGTGCCACAGAGAGGCCCTAAAGACACCTGCAGCAAGTCACAACTTCACATCTAGGAAAAAAACAAGGGTCACTTTCCTTGTGCCTGCAGCTCCTAAAGCTGACGGAGCTGTGCGTGTGATGGGGGTATGATGGAGGTGGTGGTGTAGGGCTGGTAGTCCTTTCTTCCCAAGGTACCTTGTGTTCTTATTAGCAGACAGACTTGGGAACAGCGGGTTCTACTGCAAATGGCATTTCTGGAATGATGTCTGGTATCTTCCTCTAAAGAAATTCTCAAGTTTCTGACTATGTTGCCCTCTGTTGCTCAGCCTGCTGACTGGTTTACTTCCCCAATGTTGTTCTACCCTTTGCCCTAGGGCACTAAGTTATAGAGTTATAAAGAAATAGTCCTGTCCTCCCTAAAAGGACCCTCCCAGCTTCAGCTTCTCCCCTAGAATACTCCCTATCCTGATTGTCACAGCTCACGAGTGGACACTGATACTTCTCTTCTATGACAGCTGCTCTCATCTTCTTACTACCAATTCATTCTGTTTGGTGTTACCAGAACAATCTACCTAAATAAGTCACAGCTTTATCATGCTTCTCCAATAAGGTCAACCTCCTAATACAGCTGGTCCCAGTTTGCCCCTGTGGCCTTTTCTCAGGTCCCTTCCCCTTTAGTGCACTGTACTTCGGGGGCCACCTAGAGCATACTGCTGGGCGAACCCCTCACCCTCAAACCACAAACACGCAGTCCCTGGACCTCTCACCTGGCCTCCAGTTAGCCGGAACCTTCTTAGTTACCAGAATATACCAGGCTATTGTACACCTCATGCCTTTGCACACACTGATTCATCTGCCTGAAGTACGTCCAGTGTCCTTCCCTCCTGAGACCCCTGGACAAGATGACTCAGAACTGAGGCTCGGCATAAGTGATACTCCCACAAAGAGACCTTCCTCCACCCTTCTCAGGTAGAACAGCCACTCCTTCCATTGTGTTCCTACAGTACTTAACACACACCTTCATGGTGGCATGTCGAATATTTCATATTACATTTACTTATTTAGATGTCTGTCTCTCTAGGTCATACATGAGTGCCATAGTTCCTACATACTATATGACACCAACTAGATGACACTCTGGAAAATGCAAAATTATGGAGACAGTAAACAGATCAGTGGTTGCCAGGGGTTGGAGGATGCTGAATAGAACACAGAGGATTTTTAAGGCAGTGAAAATACACTGTATGACACTATACTGGAAGATACATGGCATTATACACATTTATCCAAACCCACAGAACGTACAACATCAAAAATGAACCCTCACGAAGACTATGGATTTGGGGTGACTCAGGACATGTCAGTGTAAGCTCATCCAATGTAACAAATGGACCATTCTGGTGGAAGAGTATTGATTATGAGGAGGGCTATGCATGTGTAGGCTCAGAGGGTATACGGGAAATTTCTGTACCTTCCTCTTGATTTTGCTGCGAACCTAAAACTACTTTTAAAAAAAGTCTTAAAGGCTCAGCACCTATAGCTCAAGCAGCTAAGGCACAGGCACATATACCAGAGCTAGCAGGTTTGAATCCAGCCCGCACCTGCCAAACAACAATGACAACTACAACCAAAAAATAGCTGGGCATTGTGGCGGGTGCCTGTGGTCCCTGCTACTTGAGAGGGTGAAGCAAGAGAATTGCTTAAGACCAGTTGTGTGAACTGTGATACCACAACACTCTACCCAGGGCGATAGCTTAAGGTTTTGTCTCAAATAAAAAAAAGTCTTAAAAATAAAAAACATTAATTAGGTACTTCATTTGATATATTAAAAAAAGTTACTGATAAGACTAAGTAGATGCTCACTAAATGTGAGTTGGAGGTTTGAATAAAAAAAGTATTTAGTGCCAACCTCTGCAGTTAACAGGATTAGGGTCTCTTTCCCTCAAGATAGCTCTGCACATATTTAAAGATAACTACAACCCCACAATCGTTTGTGATCTTGTTTTATCCTTAGTTCCTTCAGTTGGTCCCCTTCAATGCAACAGCTTGCTAAACTCTCGTCATCTGGTATGTTCAGTCTACCTCTTTAAGCATGGACATGTGCCCAAACACACACAGAGTAAGGCTGTCTGACCATATGAACAACCTGTAGCCAGTACAGACAAAGACTGCCCAGGGGGTATAGCAGCCCCATCATAACTATTACCTCATACTGAGTTTGTGGCCAGCTAAAACCACAGCTCTGTTTTCCATAAACTTCTCTCAAGCTTGACCGCCCCCATCTTGTACAATTGATTTTCTGAACCTAAATGGAGAGCACCACATTTATCCCCATTAAATCTCATCCTGTTGGTTTGGTCCCACATTAGGGCTTAGAGAGATCATTTTGAATCTCATGTCTGTCATCTATCACATTAGTCATCCTTCCTAGCTTTGTCTCAGCCAGAAACCTGAGAAGCATGCCTTTTGGGGAAATGATTGGGAAAAAAAAAAAAAGGGCAAGGAATGTTCAGGACCAAGGACAGAGTCAGTAAGCAGGATGTCAAGGCCTTTCTTTCCTCTCTGTTTCTCACCTGGACCCCAGCCTATTCACTAATCAGTATGCTTTCCACAGCTAACTATGTCTCACCATGACCAGTGCAAGTCCCCGTCATCTCTTATCTGGGTTATGGCAACAACTTCCTTCTGAATCTCCCAGTTCCATATTTACCTGCTCTCCCCTCCCAGTGATTCATTCTCTGCATAGTAACCAAAGTGAACTTTAAAAAACAGAAAAGGCTCGGCACTCGTAGCACAGGGGTTATGGCGCCAGCCACATGCACCAATGCTGGGGGGTTCGAGCCCAGCCTGCACCAGCTAAACAAGGACAACTACAACAAAAAAATAGCCAGAAACCAAACAACCAAGCAGTATATATATCCTGCTGAGTGTTTTTGCAGTTTTTGGCCGGGGCCAGGATTGAACCCACCACCTACTGTATATGGGGCCAGTGCCCTATTCCTTTGAGCCACAGGTGCTGCCCTGAAACTTTCTTCCTTATCTGTTACTTCCCCCCAGTAGGATATAAACCTGATAAAAGTAGGGATCTTGCTTGTCTTATTCAGTGATAACACTTAGTAGGAGCTTAATTATTATTTGTTGAATGAATGCAAGATGGTGAGAATAACAGAATCAGGAGAAATCAAATGTATTTGCTATGACTTCACTTGCATTAATAAAAATGAATGGCTCTTGTTCCCATTCTTACATCCCTATTATTATCCATTTTGTTATCAATATTTTAAGATGCCATCAAAGAATCAAATTGAATTACCAGTATTGAGTTAGGTCAGACAATAATTGGTAGTAAAAATGCATTATATGGGATAATACAGACATGCTACTTGAAAACCATGCACCATCAGAGACCTCTACATTGCCAGCGCAGAATTAACATCTTTCTTTTTTTAAATATTAAATCATAGCTGTGTACATTAATGCAATCATGGGGTACAATGTGCTGGTTTTATATACCATTTGCAATATTTTCACCAATCTGGTTAACAAGCCTTAGAATTAACATATGCAGCTCTGTGGCTACAGATTAGATTGTTTTCATATCAAAAGAGCCATTTAAGGGAGCTACTGCTCTATTAGGTAAGATACATGCAAAGGTCTCTAACTCCTGCATTTAATATATATTTATGCCCAATAACATTAAGGAAAAGGATCATTCTAATTTTAAATTCCAAATTTTTGACTTATAATCCCACTACAATGCCAGTGTAAGACCCTTATTTACAGTAGGAACTCATATTGCCAATCTAATGGCCAACACATAAAGTGGGGCATAACAGGGGCTGGAATGGCAGCTCATCACCAAGGCCATTGAGCTGACTCACTTGAATCCTGCATTGGCTCCCAGGGGTCTGCTGTGGCCCAGCCACCCGTGAGAAAGGGGTGGTTTGTGTTTTTCCTCCTCTCACCCAACAGCCCTTGAATGAAATCTTTGGATTTGAATACATCAATTAAAATGCATTTAAGAAGTAATCCTTGGTCCTGACCCACAATTTTGGAGAGAGAACCATGAGAAAGAAAGAAGGGGTGGACAGAGGCAGAAAACAGGAGAGAAGGGAAAAGTGAATCTTTAACCACACCTCTACTCATTCTTCTCAAAAGAACTGTAAGGAAAAGGCAGAGAAGAGCTGTTTCTCTACTGCAGTATTAGTCTGGCCTCCTTTCTCAATAGCTAAGAACGCTACCAACAGCATGTGGCCTGTCTGTGAGCCAAAAGCTGCAGGGGACTATAATCTGGAGTATTGGTGTCTGCAAAATGGTACAAAATAGGGGCCTTTCTATGCAAAGAGAAGCCCAGTTCACTGACACTGATAGTCCTCCTTGTAAGGGTAGTTTTAGGTCTGAATTAAAAAAAAAATTATTATGATATAATTCACATACTTTAAAATTTACTCCTTTAAAGTATGTGATTCAGTGGTCTTTAGTATATTCACAGAGTTGTGTAACCATCAACACAATCAATTTTAGAACATGTTTATCACCCCAAACAGGGTACATCACCCTGTACCCTTTGGCAATCACCCTCATTCCTCTCAATCCTCTGGCCCCTGGAAACCAATCATCTACTCCCTCTCTTGCATTTGTTTATTCTGGAGATTTCGTTTACATGGAGTCATACAATATGTGTTCTTTAGTGACTTGCTCCTTTCACTCAGCAACATGTTTTCAGATTCATCCGTGTTGCAGCCCAGCATGTATCAGTACTTCATTCCTTCTTATTGCCAAATAATATTCCATGAATACACTATACTTTGTTTATCCATTATCAGTTGATGGACATTGGAATGGTTGCTACTTTTGGACTATTAGGACTAAAGCTGTTACAAATATTCTTGCTCAAGTTTTTGTGTAGACATATACTTTCATTTCTCCAGGGCATATACCCTGGAGTAGAATTTCGGGGTCCCAGAGCTTCTTTTCACTGATTATGTGCTCCATGAGTTCCTCAAGTTGCACTTGTGACTGTTACGTTTTAGATTAGGCAACAGAGGATCTCTGGGGTCATTCATGCACAGCACATGTACTGAGCTTCTACCAAATGGCAGGAAGGTAGCAGTGAAGAAACCAGATCTAGTTCTTGACCTCGTCACCAGAGATGTGCAATTAGAATACTTCCCCTCTCTTAAAGCTTTATCACATAATTCCTCTGTTCTGATTCCTCAAGTCCAGGGGCTCAATTTCTGACTGAGCAGAAGGCCTTCTCCACATTTGGCCTGCATTGGGAATTCTAGTTATTCTTAGTTTAGAGGTATCAGGATGGGATTCACAGATGAAGTAACACTGAGAAGAACTTAAAGGATGATCTAGAATTCACCAGTCAGAGAAGGGGAAGGGGTGGGAATGGCCAATGAAGATCAGCACTCTAGGTAGTGGCACATGGAAATTTCTCAATGATAAGAAAGCACAGGCTGCATTCTGAGAATAAGAAGTTCCACAGCAGGGAACGAGGGTGCGTTCGGAAGTAAGAAGACAGGAAGCAGACAGTAAGTCTGGGGACAAACTGGGTAAGGTCTTGCATATTACACTGAGGCCCTGGGGTGGAAGGACAGCTCTGTTTTATAGCAGTAACTCCAGAGGCAGAACAGAAGAGAGACTGGAGATGGAAGGAGAGGCTGAGGGGAGGCCAGCTCAGAGTCAATAAGAGGACAGCAGCAAATAGATCTGACTGGATAGTGCAGAGAAAGGAGTTGAGAATGACTTCATGTTTCAAGGAATACACATACATGGATGTGGATATGGAAAAAAGCATTAGCTCCTGTGGGAGGGTGTGGGAAGGGGGTTAGGACGAGTTGCATCTGAGGGTCCTGCAAGATGGCTCACCTAGGGCTTCTTGTTGCAAGAAGGTTCTGCACTCCCTCTCCAGAAGTGCAGAGCCCCAAGGACACCACTGTTCTTCTCTTTTTTAATATAACATTTTCTTTTTTTTTTTTTTTCTGGAACAGATTCTCAAGCTGTCGCCCTGGGTAGAGTGCTCTGGCATCATCATAGCTCACAGCAACCTCCAATTCTTGGGCTCAAGAGATCCTCTTGCCTCAGTTTTTTCTACTTTTAGTAGAGATGAGGTCTCACTTTTTGCTCAGACTGGTCTTGAACTTGTGAGCTCAAGCAATCCACCCACCTCAGCCTCCCAGAGTGCTATAAAATTTTACTTTTATTTTTGTTTTTATTTTTTAGACCCAGTCTTGCACTGCCACCCAGGCTGGAAGGCAGTGGCATGATCACAGCTCATTATAACCTCAAACTCCCGAGTTCGAGGCATTCTCTTGCCTTACCCTCCTGAGTAGCTGGGGCTGTGGGCACACAGCAACAAGCCTGGTTAACTTTGTAATATTTTGCAGAGAATCCTCAAGCAATCTGACCACTTTGGATATAAACCCACCAGAGTGCCTCAATCCTATAGGAAATCATTGTGAGACCTTCTCCTTCACTATCTCTCTATACACACCAGATGTGGAGAGATACAAGGACATATTAAGAGGGCTGACACAGTTTTGACTTCCTAACAGATCAGCCATCTATACATCTGGTGGATATACCCCAGTCTCCCTTACCCCTCCTCTTTATCCTGCCTGAATGGCTAAGCTCTTAAGAAAGCCAGAGAAGGCTCAGCGCCTGTGGCTCAGTGGCTAGGGCACCAGCCACTTACACTGGAGCTGGCAGGTTCAAATCCAGCCCAGGCCTGCCAAACAGCAATGACAACTACAACCAAGAAATAGCTGGGCATTGTGGTGGGTGCCTGTAGTCCTGGCTACTTGGGAGGCTGAGGCAGGAGAGTCACTTAAGCCCAAGAGTTTGAAGTTGCTGTGACATGTGACACCCTGGCACTCTACTGAGGGTGACACATTAAGACTCTGTCTCAAAAAAAAAAAAAAAAAAGAAAGAAAGAAAGAAAGAACGAAAGAAAGAAAGAAAGAAAGAAAGAAAGCCAGCCAGCCAGTCAGCCAGAGAAGATCTCTGGCTCAACTGTTATAAAATTTGACTGTTTTATTTGTTTGTTAATAGGTTGTTAGAGTCCTGCCTCCAAAGAGTTCCTTGAAGGCCTATGAGGTAAAAATCCACTTTCCTGGATGCAGGAATAGGTTCAGGAAATTCTCAACCTGACCCAGGACAGCAAGTACGAATGTAGTACCTCGCTCTGTATCTTGCACACAGTGGGTGCTGAAATGCCTGTTGAAAGATAGTCCTTTTATAATATCCAATGATTGGAGATACACATATAAATAGCTTCAGGCCAGGCATCGTGGCTTATGCTTATGATCTTAGCACTTTGGGGAGGCTGAAGCAGGACCCCCGGGCCGCCAAAGAAAAAATCAGCTGGATGGACTGGTACCTGTAAGCCCCAGCTACTCAGGATACTGAGGTAGGAGGATCACTTGAGCCCAGGAGTTGGAGGTTGCAGTGAGCTGTAGTGACACCACTGCACTCTAGCTTGGGCCACAGAATGGAACCTTGTTTAAAATAAATAAATAAATAAATAACTTCAGCCACATATATTCAGAAAAACTCTAGGAGGCATCAGCAGTTGTACAAAAACAGAGATGACTGCAATCTTGTCCGTGCAAGCTGAGGAGAGTACTAGAAGGAGTAAACAGTGAGGGCACATGAATTCCTAATAGAACAAACCTCTTTCCCAATCTGAATTCATCTTGCAGGAAAGAAGGATGGAAACTAGAACATCCCAGAATTTTTTCCATCACATTCTCCAAGAAATCTGCGATAAATAAAGCTTTTCAAAGAGAAAAGAAAGAAAAGATACAAGAGAGATGTAGTATAGCATAAAGAAAGATCTTCCCCAAAGCTTCCTGTCATTGGACCAGAGCCTCCAAATTCTCAACACTAGCCATGCAGTATTCTGGGAAGAGCTTACCTCCTTAATCCTATTGTACTGTATCCAGCAAAGGGCTAGGTGGAGAGGAAGGGCTCAATAACAGTATACCCGGGCTGTCTAAACACAGCCACTGCCCTATTAATGTGGCCTCGTTTTGCCTGCCAGAGCCTTTCTGTTCTTACCTTCTGGCAGGTAGAGTTTAACATGAAGCAATAGCCTTGCTACCTACTGACAGAAGAACACAGTCTGAGGGTCGATGACCTTTGTATTCATTTAAACATCTCAACCTTTCTCAACCAGAACAGTCATCTACCTCCACTTGTGAACCTGAATTCAGCTGCCACATTTGCATGCATAATGTACGAAAAGCCTTCTTTATAATGTTTACTTCTCTGTTTCTTCCAAATGAAATCACTGAAGGGCAAATTTGATTTTCAAATCAGTTTTAAAACATCTGCCTTCTAAAAAAGTAAGAGAAGAGAGATAAGGCTTTTAGATTACAGGCAAAGGCTAATTATTTTAACTGATATCACTGTGTCCATGCTAAAAATATAAATGTGAAGACATTTTTAATGCACACCCAGCATCTAATGGAAATTACTATTTCATTAGGAAAAAGCTTCCAGTCATAAGGTATGCACTTTGTGATCTGAAAGGGAAAAGACTAGCTTCTTGACCCCTCTTGAAACAAACTCATTTGACCTTGTGCTTCAGCACCTCCATTTGTTGTTCTGTATGACTATTTCTTTCAAATATATAACCATTTCTGTTACAGCATTCATCTCCAGGAACTTCAAGGTGTTTAATATATTTCAGTTTGTTATTTGGTGTTCTCACTTCCCCAGAAGAATATCTGAGGTGGCAGGCTTTGCTCTGGGGGTGGAGCTATCACCCTGTAGCTGCGTATGCCCAGGTACGTAACCTCATGACAGTTACAAGGGGCTAAGGAGACAGAAGAAGCTACAGGAGTCGGTTCAACTCACATGAAAGAGTTCTAAGCTTACACATTTATTTGATATACACAGCATACACACTGTGGGTGTCTGTACATCTGTCCAGGACTTTAGAACCATGGTATACAAACAGAAGGAACTTTAGAGGAAAATTCATTATATTTTATTTTATTTTATTTTTGAGACGGAACCTCAAGCTATCACCCTGGGTAGAGTGCCATGGCATCACAGCTCATAGCAACCTCCAACTCCTGGGCTCAAGCGAGTCTCCTGCCTCTGCCTCCCAAGTAGCTGGGACCACAGGCGCCCGCCACAATGCCTGGCCATTTTTTGGTTGCAGCCAT
>CAUYQV010055489.1:0-20922 GCA_963574575.1 Galagoides demidoff
AATAACATGTTCTGAAAATACAAAAGCTTCACATTTGAAACGCTTCCAAACACTGCCCTCTGTGTCTTTTAAATTGGTTAGTTCTGATCTGTATCTTTTATAAAAAGTAATCACAACCATAGCACCTTCTAAGTACCGTGAGTCAGCCTATTGAATCATAGAGCCTGAGAGAGTAGTGAGAGCCCCTGAATGTGACAGCAGGTGGCTAGAAGCACCAAGAGTCAGGAACTCTGGAGCTTCAGCCTGGGGTTTGAAGTGAGGCAGGTCTCCTGAAGGACTGTGCCCCTGACTTTTGATGTCAGTGAGTAATTAGTGTGAGAACTGCATTGTACTCAATACAGGAAAAACTTCATTCTTCATTAGCTTAAAAAAAAATTTCATAACACATATGGCTATCAGAATATTTTAAATAGCACTACCATTTCCCAGATATTAATCAAGTCAAAATGAATACCATATCATGTTCTATTACTACTAAGATATTATAATATCTATAAACTGAAGTTTCATCACAAGTAGATTTAACTTAGTCTTTTATCCTTCAGAAGCAGATAAAATAAATATAATGCACTCCTAGGATCTTCCAAATGAAATTCAACAATAGAAATTCTAACTCTATAGAGGCTCAACATGTCCTGGGGGTCTTACTTTATAACAGAAATTCTCCCTGAAAAGTAATTTCTTTCCAGCAGTTGTAGAAGTTGAGAAATAGTATTACCTACATGATTCTTACTTGTACTGAACTATAGAAAAAATTAGAGATAATTTGAAGCTAAATCCAGTATACTACTTTTTTATGTATTTTTAATGCCAAAACTGAAGATTTATCTGTGTATCTTCCATACTCAAACAATAGTTGTAAGATCAAATAGTTTAAAATAGAGAGGGGGGAAAAAAAGAAGAAAAGTTTTTAAAAGGCATCAATTAACAAAAAAATTCATTTTTATTATTGATGTTGATTATTTCAGGGAAGTAACTACAAATATTTTCTTAATATTGTAAATTCAGGAATTGGCCTGAAACTTCTGAAGAAAGTTTTCATGTTCATATCAAAGAGTTCTTACTTTTTTAAAATATTTAGTTATTATTTATTTATTTATCTATTTATTGTTGAGGATTTACTGAGGGTACAAAAAACCAGGTTACAGTGATTGCATTTGTTAGGCAAAATCCCTCTTATAATTGTGTCCTGCGCCCCGGGGGTGTGTCGGGGGCCGGGGGGGGGCGGGGGGGGGGGGGGGGGTCTTGGTGTGTGACACACTTTTGAGGGGCAAGACACGATTGTAAGATGGACTTTACCTAACAAATGCAATCAGTGTAACCTAGTTTCTTGTACTCTCAATGACTCCCCAACAATTAAAAAAAAGATCTTTAGTTGTATAAAAAATTTTATACATGTCTAATAGTTTCCATGTTTATCAATATCTACAAAGGTCTGAAAATAAGAGTGTCTTTAAAAACTATATAGTATAATTTACATTATGAATGATATTTTACAATTTTATTTATTATGTGGTTTCCCTACATCCATCTATAGTTTTTCCCAAAAACCTATTTGGAACTTCAGAAATATAATCTTTATTTTAGAGTATATAATTTTTAAGTGATCAAGGTGTCTTCATATCTTCTCAGGTAATGAAATTATGACTGTGTTCCTTTATTGGAATCCATTTATTAAAGTAAAAGGACAGCTTTATGCATTAATGTATTCATATAAGCATCTACTTCATACAAGTAGACAGGGTGTGTTTAGCCAAGTAAATGCACAATTATAATACAGTGGGCAAAGTTCAATGGTAAAGGTCTTCATGAAGAGCAAAGAAGAAGGTATCTAAGCTGGGAGGGATGACCCCCAAAGTGAGCTTTGAGAATGTGTAAGAATTTACTTTAAATATACTTTGAGTTCTTTCCAGTCTATTTCACTCTTTCTAGAAACTCATATACCAAGAAGTTATCCTTAGCAAGTTTTCTTCTTTTCCCAAAGAAATTTTCTTTCACTGTGGCTATCAATGAGCATCAAGGTGGTAGATCAATCATATTTAAGGTTATACTATGGAGAGGTGGGGAATAAAGATGAGAGATATATATACATGGAGAGTTAAATTTATTTTATATAACTGATATGTTTATTAAAAGTGGCATAAAACCACACAGTAGAACCTTCATAGTTGACCACCTCCTCACATTGACCACCTCCTTAAGTTGACCTAATTTTCATAGGCCAGACATGCACCACATGTATGTGTCAGTATAGGCCTAGGTCCTTATGTTGACCAGTCTGTTATAGGCTCTTGGGTGGCCAATTTACAGAGATTCTACTCTGCTCCTATCAATTTGGTCATGCAGAGCAGACCATGCAAAGCAGAATTAATATCTAATAATTATACCATGTGTAGTAAACTGATTTATACCCTGAGCAGAGAAATAAGAAATACAAGACTACATCAAGTGTTTAAATATGAAATCAGAAATGGCATATATACATATAGAGCATTTATATAATAATTTCAGGTAATTTATTCTCTTCCCTTAACACCTGCATAGTGCCTGCCATATGGTAGGTTTTCAGACATTGTTGAATGAATAAACGCATGGATGGTTAGTACAAGAAGCAAGTGCTCTAAGAGTTCAGAGAGATGACAAATCACTGTGGGCTGCAGCAATAAGGGAAGATCTTTAGCTGGATCTCGAGAAGGACTTGAATTTGAATAGTTAAAGGATGGAGTTTAAAATGAATAAGGGTAGTGAACAGATTGGCTTAGGTAGAATAATGCTCTAAACCAGCATAAGATGAGAACAGGGAGTTTAGATGGTATCAGATTGTCTATTTATTTATTTTTTTGTTTATCAGTCTGAAGCAAAGCTTGAACACACTACCCTTGGTGTGCAGGGCTAGCGTGCTAACCACTGACCTAGGGCAGCCAGCCAGATTGTCTTTAAACACTTCTGTTAGATCTGAGTTTAAGGAAAGGAACCATGTTTTCTTCTTATTCCTTGCACAGGATATGGAACATAGGATGTGCTTGGTATTTGTTGACTGCTTCACAGACAGACTGGTTGGCTGGCTGACTGACTAGTGGAAAACTTCAAAAGCTAGCTCCTAGAGCTTTCTCTTTAGGCAATGATAAAATTGATGTTTTAAGAAGATTCAGTGTTGTTGGAGTATAGAATGTCAGATATCATGGCAAAGAATCAAATATAATTAGGAAGATTTTCCAGATGACAGAAGTGGGTCTGGTTGGGAATGGAAAACAATGATGCTTTTAAGGGTTACTATGAAGAAAGAATAGTTGAGAGTTAGGTCTTCCTTTTACTCTGTCTCAGGTTGGGTTCCCAAGAAGCAGAGCTGAGATGGGGATTTTTGTGTAAGAGACTTAGTAAGTGACTACTCTCAGCTGAAATATGTAGAGGGTAGGAAAAGGAACCTAGCAGCAGACAAAGATGTGGGGCAAAGGCATGTGTTCAGCTGAGATCTAGCCAACTCTGGAATGAGAAAGATACCATGGAGCAGCACCTCTTAGAGGCAAGGGGACTGGCTTTTGTGCCTCTGAATCAGTCAGGTAACAGGAAAAAGATAATAACCTTGCAGGTATCTTCTGGCTCGATTTCTTTCAGTCAAAGGCAATCCTCAGGAAAAGGGTGCAGCTATGAGATGGAAGCAGCCAGGAGTCACAGCAGCTAGAGTTTGGGTGCTCTAGCCTGGTAAAAGGCACCTTGTTGGGGCACTGAGTGTGTCTGCTATACTCTGCTGTGCAATAAACTTTCTGTATCTGCAGGCTCTGCATTTGTGATTCAACCATCTTCATGTTGAAAATATTTGGGAAATTTGAGAAAAGGCTTCTGGGCAGAATTTTTTTAAAGGGGGGAAAAAGTAAATAGGAAAATAGTTGGGGGAAAAAGAATAAAAAATAACAAATCAATAATAAAAATACAAATAAAAATATAGTGTAACAGTTATTTACATAGCATTTACGTAATATTAGGTATTATAAACAAGCTAGAGACTATTTGAAGTATGTAAGAGGGTATGTGAAGGTTATATGGAAATACGACACCATTTTATAAAGGGGACTTGAGCATCTGTAGTCTTTGGTATCTTTAGAGGAAGGGATCTCGAATCCAATTCCCAATGGATACCAAGGGACAATTGTAGTCTCTTCTTCATAGCACCTGACTGGAAACCTTTCAGTAACTTCCCATTACATCTAGACTAAATCCAAACCTTTTATTTTATTTTATTTTATTCTATTTATTTTTAGATGGAGTTTCATTCTTTTGCCACAGGTTAGTGTGCCATGGCATCAGCCTAACTCACAGCAACCTCAAACTCAGTTCAACAAATCCTCCTTCCTCAGCCTCCCAAGTAGCTGGGACTACAGGCGCCCACCACAATGCCTATCTAGTTTTTTCTATTTTTAGTAGAAACAGGGTCTTGCTATTGCCCAGGTTGGTCTTGAACTCCTAAGACTCACATAGTCCTCCCATTCCAGCCTCCCAGACTGCTAGGATTACAGGTGTGAGCCACTGTACTTGGCCCCAAACCCTTTATCATGACTGGCACTGTCTGACCCTTTCCTATTTGACTTTCACCATATATAGTCTTTCTCAATATAAACTTTATTTTTCTTTCTTGGACATGTCGGGCCCATTCTTACCTCAGGGTATTTGTGCTTGGTTTTCACTCTGCTTGTTATACTCTTCCCCCCAATTTTCATGACTAACTTCTTATCATGCAGGCAGGCTTCTCTATTCAGAAGTCATCTTATCAGTTCCCACTGTCATCCTCTCCCCTGAAGGCTGTGAGCTCCACAAGCATCATCACCTTGGTGCTTTGATGTGTGGACACCCAATAAACATCATTCAATCAATAAGCAGGAAAAGTCCAAGTTCTCCCTGAGATCGTACATAACAGTGAAAGAAGTGGAACCAACTATAGAAATAAGAACTGTGAAGGGGCTAAGTGTGGTAGTTCATCTTATAATCCTACCACTTTGGGAGGTGAGGCGAGAGAATTGTTTGAGGGCAGGAATTCAAGACTAGCCTGGGAAATAGCAAGACCTTGTCTCTACAAAAAGTTAAAAGAAAAAATATTAAGCTGATGGTGGCACATGCCCAGATACTCAGGAGACTGAGGAAGGAGGATTGAATGAGCCCAGGAGTTTGAGGTTGCAGTGGGCTATGCTGACTTCACTGCAATCTAGATGGGGCAACAAAGTGAGACTGTCTCAAAACAGCAGCGACAATAACCAAAACAACCAGAAAAACTGTGAAGGGCAAGTCCATCTGTGCAGAAAGATATGAAATTTTGCTTTCGACATGTTGAATTTGATTTTTCATTTTATTTTATTTTATTTTTTTTAGAGACAGAGTCTCACTTTATCACCCATGGTAGAGTGCTGTGGCACCACAGCTTACAGCAACCTCCAGCTCTTGGGCTTAGGCAATTCTCTTGCCTCAGCCTCCCAAGTAGCTGGGACTATAGGCGGCCGCCACAATGCCCAGCTATTTTTTTGTTGCAGTTTGGCCGGGACCAGGTTTGAACTCACTGCCCTACTCACTGAGCCACAGGTGCCACGGACACGTTGAATTTGAGATAATGTCAGATAATGTTTGATAGAGGCGAATAGTGTAGTGATTAGAGCACAGTTTCTTGAAGTAAATTCAAATCCCAGTGCCACTGTATACCAGCTGCAAGATCTTGGGTAAGTTAGCTCCTGTGTGCCTCAGTTTCCTCACCTGTAAATAGGAATAATATTACCTCATAAAGTTGTTGAGAAGACAAACTGAATGAATGAATGAATGGATGGATGAATAAATAAATACATAAATAAATAGTGCCTAGTAATAGTAAGCACTGTTCTTAGTGGAATTAAGGAGTTCGTCATATAGAGGAGATAGTCAATGCCAGGGCTGGGCCCAGGGTGGGATGAATTAAGCACTTATGGGACAAAATTTAAGAACCCTTGGAAGAAGTCCAAGGGTTCTGTGAGAGCCCAGGCTCCCTGAAATTTTGCCTCATGGGCCCTTCACTCCTTTTACCCTAGTTCTGCTCTTGGTTGAAGTAATCAAAGGGGAAAATCCTTTGATCCTCTAAATCTAGGCCTTGATGGGAGTGGTTTCTTGCTGTTGCCAGTCTCTGGGTTGTTTCACTGTCCTTTGGTTGCTACTCAGCCTTTTCCTTCACTTAATGTGACCAAATTCCTGAAGTTTTTACCCTTTGCTCAGATACTCTCAGTAGATAATTTTCCTGTTTGGTCCCTGGTGAATATGAAAATTAATATTCTCTACAGCAGTGGTTCTCAACCTTCTCAATGCCACAACCCTTTAATACAGTTCCTCATGTTGCGGTGACCCCCAACATAAAATTATTTTCACTGCTACTTCATAACTGTAATTTTGTTACTGTTATGAATTGTAATGTAAATATCTGATATGCAGGATGTATTTTCATGCTTACAAAGGGGCTATGACCCACAGGTTGAGAACCGCTGCTCTAGAGCTGTGTAATAAGCAATAGGATTGAGAGAGGTAGGGGAAGAAGTTAACATTTATGGTGTGACTTCAATATGTTATGTACCTTTACATATAAGATATTTAATCCTTAGCAGGTGATGGAGTGATGATTAATAGCTACTTTGTGGATGAGAAATCTGAAATTCAAGGAAGTATAAAGAACCTAGGGTCACTATAAAGCAAAGCTGGCATTCAAACCTAGATTGAATGTGGGAGTTTATGCCCTTTATCCAGATCCAGGAGTCCTCAAACTTTTTAAACAGGGGGCCAGTTCACTGTTCCTCAGACCATTGGAGGGCTGGACTGCAGGCCCTGGGACAAGTGGGCTGCTAAGCAGGACAGGCAGCAGCGGCAAAAATACCTAGTGGGCCGGATAAATGTCCTAGGCAGGCCACATGTGGCCCGTGGGCCGTAGTTTGAGGACATCTGCTTTATACTGTGCAAAGCATCTGGGGGCGTTGAGATTGTGTGTGAACTCCCATCAAACTGTGAAAATTTGTTAGCTTTTTTTTTTCCCAGTGAAAGGTATGTTTTTATTTTCAGAAATATAGTGACCATAAGACTCCTTCTTCTTCCTTCCTTCTTCTTTATTTATTTATTGAGGTGAAATGTATATAACATAAAATTAATAATTTCAGAGTGAACAATTAGTATTTAGTATATTCACAGTGTTATACAACCACCATCCCTATCTGGTTCCAAAACGTTTATAACATTCCAGAACAAAATCCCTGACTCATTCAGTTTCTCTCCATTCTTCTTTCCTCCTTGCTCCTGGCAGCCATCATTTCTGGATATTTCATGTAAATGGAATCACCTTTCATGTTTGGTTTCTTTCACTTAGTATGGTGTTTTCAAGATTCATCCATATTGTAGCAAGTATCAGTACCTCATTCCTGTTTATGCCTGAATAATATTCCATCGTATGAATATACCTTGTACTATCATTTGTCCATCTATTTACAGGCATCCACATTTTGGCCATTCAGAATAGTGCTGTTGCAAATATATGTGTACATGTATGCATTTGAGTACCTGTTTTTAATTCCTTTGGATACATGTTATTAAATATTTATTTGTTTATTTATTCTTTAGCCAGCTGCTTGAGGATCTTTTGGATACACATAAACTCATTAACTTAGAACTCATTTTTTCTAATTCAAATTCCTATCAATTTCAGATTACAAAATGAAAAAGATGTAGTAACTAATTTCCATTAAAATATTTTTCCTTTTTGAAGGCTAATTACATCTGTGGTTTTATAATCTAGTTTTAATTGACAAATTTTGCTTATATTTCTGCCCACTGTATATATGTTTATGTGTGGTTGACAGAAAGAGAGAGAGAATAGAGGATTTTTTTTTGAATGTTAATATAGCCATTCTGAGACTTGAAGATTATTTACAACTACTGGCTCATGTTTCATATTAATATTAATAGGTTATATGTCTAGGTCAAAGAAACCAATCTTCTTTTAAGGTAAGTGCTAATAAGGAATGGTCATTTGGAAGTTTGGACAAAAAAAATACAGCTATTTTCAGTTATAGATAAATAAAATTATGTTTTTGTCATTAGAACAAATAAGAGCAGATGAGGGAGGGATAATTATATTTTCATAATTTTTATGAGAAGAAAATATGATCTAAAATAAAGTGAATGCACAAATAAAATAACTCAGGTGAAAATTATTTATTTATGAAACAAAACCTCTTGGAAAAAGAAGAATGCTGATAGCAACCAGTTTGCAGTATACTGCTTTCCTATTCTCACCCTTACAATTTCAAAGACATACACAGTAATTTAGTCACATTTCCATTAAATATTAGTGGGAGTTTTGAAACTTAGATTTCTGCACACAGCTTTGAAAATGTATAGGTCAAAGTAAATTGTTAGTAAAAAACTGCTTTTCATTTTTAGTGAAATGGTTTAAATCTCTCACCAAAGATGTCCTAGAAAGCACCTTCATTCTAGTCATAGGAGAAGAGATACCATTTGGAGGTTATCATTTGGAGGTCATCACCTTTAAAGCAACATGGACAAGAAATCATATTAAAGAGGAAAAAAGTGTTTCCCAACTCTAAAGAGCACAGGAGTTCAGGACCCATGTTGTTTTATAGTAAGCAAAGGACACTGGACCTTTGCAATGGACCCTTTCAGCTGTGTGCATCTCATCAGTGATAGAGGCATGCTAAGGTGAATTTTAATTAGGACTAAATTGTGGTATTACTCTTTCATACCCTGAACATCTGTTCCCTTCAGAAATGATGATTTATGCAGGCTATCAGAGCAGACAGCTTGCTACAGCTTATGTCACGGTTAGTGGGAAGCTGGTGGTAGAATTTCAGAAAACCAGCATCTAAATGGAGACTGGCCAGTGTATATGATACAGGTAGTAGGGGGAGAGAAGCATGATGTGTCCATTTTAAATTTTAAAGCCAAATATTGACTTGACTTAAAAAAAATTATCTTCTAGACCATCTGTTGTTAATGAAGAAAGTAACTTGGACAATGAATGGGTTGATGCTTCCTACTGATGTCAAAAGACGGAAAACCAAGCCTGTTCTTTCCATTAGAATGAAGAAACTTACTGAGAAGACCTCAGTCAGAATTCTGTTCTTTAAAAATGGCATGGGGCAGGATGGGCATGAGATTACAGTAGGAAAGGAAACAATAGAAAAGGTAATTTTGTATTAAATATTGAGGTATGAATTAAATGTTAATTTTTTTGTGGCTTTTGAAATGTGTTTTTTTCCTTCTAGATATCAATATAAACTAAAACTGAATTATTAAGAAGGCATTACATAGAACTAAAAAATTTACATGATTACAAGTCTGATTATAACACTAACACCATAAATTACCTTAGCATAGCAACAATATTCCAGGAAATTATTTGGCTAACATAGTTGACCATTTACCTAATGAAAAGTTATGTTTATACTAGAGAAAACATTCTAATTAGTTACACTATTTTATAAGATATTTAGATGGAAGCCAATCTAAGCTGGGCTTGCTTCAAATCTCAAATCTGCCCCTTTACATTTAGAATGGTAAGAAGACCTAAAACACTCCTCTTCAGAGAATTAGCAAAGTCCAAAATAACTAAAATTCAGTTTGAAAGTATTCATATCATTTTTAAAAACAAAATTGGATGAGCCTATAAAAAAATCAGGAAACAGTTATACAAACTTTAAAAAACAAAATTTAAATCATGACTTATTATATAAACATGTTTTTAAGAAGGTATTTATAGTTCCCAGATCATCTTTGATATTAAAAAATATGGAGGAATTAATGGGAATTTGCAAAAAACACAATTGGGGATTTTTCTTAATCTCCAATGTGATAGTACAAATAAGGATTTTTCACCTAACTCAAAGCAGCATAATAATAATAATATAGTATCTGAATTTATTAAGAATAAATTAGAGAGACAGTAAAACATAATCATTTTTGGCTTCACCATTTACCAGCTATGAGACCTTAAGCAACTTAGTTTCCCTGAGCTTCATCTGAAAAATAAGGGTAACAATAGTGCCTATATCAGAGAACTGCAGTGAGAATTCAGTGTTATGTTACGCATGGAGTTCAATGCCTGGCATCCAGAAAGTTCCCAGTAAATGCTTTCTATTCTGATCTTTAAGACTCATACTATATATACAATATAAATTATTTTTCTTCCTAATGGGAAACTCTTATTATGAAATAAAAATAATTTTGTTGTTCCTGAATATTTCAAATTGAATGTTGCTTGGAACATGCAAGTAGTTGACTAGTTATTAGAAAATTTATAAAAATATGTATTTCTTAATTTACTTATTTTTGTGGTGGTTTTATAACCACTACTGGTTAAGAACATATGCTAAGGAGCCGAGAAACCTGGGTTGTTTTTTTTTTTCCTTCTTATCTTCAGATTTGTATTATGAGTAAAACAAGGGATATTACAGACCAGAGCCAATTTCTAAAGTGAGTTGAAACATCTTCCCTGGAGATTTTGAAAAATAGAGAAGATGGACATATCTCTTGGATTGTTAAAATGCAGTCATTCTTAGATATAGAAGCTAGATTAGATAACCTCTTGAGTTCACTTCAGTTCAATCTTTGTAATTCTATGCCTCAGTGGTAAAATTGGGGTAATAGTCACTCTTACAGATTATATGTTTTCAGATGAAAGGTTGAGTATAAATAAAAATGTCACTGCTATTTTGCTTTTTGTCTCTAGAGAGCAATTTATTCAAAACTGGATGATCAAGGAAATCTTTAGCTTTTTTTTTCTTTCTTTTTATAATTTGTTCAATTTAAAGAATTTTTCATTTATAAAACTTGTGGTAGAAAATGGTTCAGTAGTAAATGTATTTGTAAATATGTGCCTAAATATCACTTTTAAAAATGAAGTAAAAAGGGAGAGGAGGCTACAAAATGATGGTACTGGATGTTGATAAGAACCTTTAGGAAGAGAAAAATAGGGCAAACTAATTCTTTTATAAATAAAATTTAAATTTTGGAAGCTTTGTTGATAATCATAGGGTGATGCCCTTTTTATAGATTACATACCACATCAGTAATAGAAATAAGGAAGTTGCACAGTCATAAGAGAAACACAGATTATTTTCTCTTTTATAATAAAATATTAGGAATGTTAGCTATTTTAGATTATTGCTAATATACATCTGAAGTAGAATGTAAAGGACTTTAATATGGTAAACATTATTACAGTAGTGTAAGGAAAGAATTTTTGAAGATGGGTGGCAAAATCAGTTAAAGCATAAAAGTCCTCTATGAGCTCAGAATAGAGCCAAGCAGAAATGTCTGTATTTTAATTCTAAGTAGGAAATCAAAAGGAAATTCATTTATTTATTTTAGGAAGTAATTAAAAAGTTTAAAATGAGGGCGAAAATGATACATTTCTTCACAAAACTCTGGAATACTAGAGCTATAGTATCTCCCTTTGTAATTTGAATCTGGTTTTAGAATTACTTGATATTTTAATCACATAGCACTTGCTACTGTAGGGTATAAGCTAAACATATATTCATGGGTTGAAAAAGAGTTTTTTTGGTTTTGTTTGTTTCTTGAGACAGAGTCTTACTCTGCCTCCCTAGGGAGTGCCATGGCATCATAGCTCACAGCGACCTCAAACTCTTGGGTGCAAGTGATCCTCATGCCTTAGGCCTCCTAAGCAGCTGATGCCCACCACAAGGCCCAACAAATTTTTCTATTTTTAGAAGAGCTGGGAGTTTGCTCTTGCTCAGGCTGGTCTGAAACTCCTGAGCTCAGGAGATCCACCCACCTTGGCCTCCTAGAGTGCAAAGATTATAGGCATGAGCCATCATGCCCATACAGAAAAAGGTATTAAGAAAAATTTGTGGGCATAAGATGCCAAATTAATGGGAAATAGAAAATTATTACCAGGAATACAACCTTTAAGGTTAAGTAGATAAGTGTTATTCTCCACTAATTATCTCTTGGATTCATTCTTAGAGAAGTAGTATTAAACAGTGTCGATTATTTTATTATCCAGGATATCATTTCCTTCATGAAAAATGTTTTTTATTCTGAATAATTAATAATTATTTTTTGTTTCTTTTATCCTTGGTTTTCTGTGTACTATTACTAATATGCAATTACAGTGGTGAAGAAAACAATGTAAAAGATAAGGAAACTAGTGAAACAAACAGAAGACACCTGTCTTCTTCCTCCAGTTTGAACTGGTTGCTCTCTACGGCCTCTATCCTCAGATATCTTCAGCATCACCTTGGGGATTACTATTCCTGCTCTGTTGTGTTGGATGGCTTGTTCCTAGTTCTCTAATTTCCCTCTATCCTCATTTACTCAAATTGTGCACATATATGGTGGCTTCTCCAATTTTTCCCTCCAAATATTAAACATATTTCTCCATTGATTCTTATTTCCAGTATTATTGTTGAGAAGTCTGGTATTGTATTGACTCCTTTTGTGACACAAAGAATGAAAGATTTCTTATAGAATCATCTCTTTATTGATAGCATTCCAAAAATTTTCCAAGATGTGCTGGATACACAGGTTGTCCTTTCAATCTGAAAAGTCTCATCCTTTTCTTCTGAGATATTTTGTTGAATTTTTTTTTTTTACAATGTCCTTTTCCTGTACATTTTCTGTTCTGACTTTAGAGAACTTCTCCTTTTATATGTTGGACTTTATGAATCACACGTCTAATTGCTTACCTTTACCTCCCAATTCAATGAATTTTTTACTTCTCCCTGCATTGTTTCTGTTTTCTCTAAGTACTTGGGTTTTGTTCTTGTTGTTGTTTGTTTTGATTTTTTTTTGAGACAAGGTATTGCTCTGTCATCTGGGCTAGAAGAGTACAGTGGTGTCATCATACCTCACTGTAACCTCAAACTCTTGGTCTCAAGTGATCCTTCTGCCTCAGCTGCCTGAGCAGCTATGACTACAGATGTGCACCACCATGCTCAGCTGATTTTTCTGTTTGCAACTGTCCTGCCTCAGCCTCCCAAAGTGCTTGGATTAAAGGCGTGAGCCGTCTTGCCCAGCTGGTTTTTATTTGTTTGTTTTGGGGTCTTTGTTTATTTTGTTTGTTTGTTTTTGGTCTTGAATAGTATAGGCTTTCCTTAAATATGAGTTAATATTCCATCAATATTTAAAAGTGAAGAACTAAAAAACTTGGTTCAGAATCTCTGTGAGCACAAGTGTATCATATCGAGGAATGAGTTTCATTGGAGAGGTTTTGAATGAGCTTTTTCTTTGGAGTGGACTCCCTAATTCTGTCTTTTCTCTGAGGGTAATCAATTTCACCAACTAGACTCTGGCAATTTGAGCAGTCTATTAGCTAAGTGGAGAAAGGGGCTAAGAGTGGTGCTTTCAGTATTTCAGACTTTGACTTAATTTCTCTTTCCAGTAAGCTGTGTTCCCTGTGAGGTTTCCCTGATGCCTCTAAATTCTCCCCTTATCTAGTCTGGTCTCTCCAGAGAACAAATCTATCTTTGCTTCTCATTCAGGTAAAAGTATAGTTGCCTGAATGTTTGATGTGAGGGAAAGGCTCTGGGGCTTTAACTACTTTCTATAGAAACAGTCAATCTGTTTTTCACCCTGCTTTTAGAAATACCTGATGTCTCAAATTTCTGAGCATTTCTGGGGTTCTGCTATACAAGTCAAGTTTATTTCCCTAGCTTAAGTTCTGACATTTCTGGTCTGCTAAATTATTTACTACTTAGTTATCTCCCTTCTTTCTGTTTATCATTTTTAAGATAATGTATGTCAAGTGTCAATCTTTTAGAATGTTGATTTTTTATAGATTAAAAAATAAATAATTATTTTCCTATCTCAATGGATTGTTTTACCCAGTATCTTGAAAAGCAGCATTCTATTATTACTTGAAAGCTACACGCCTATTGAGAAAATTACCCATATATGATTATCAAGGTATAAGTAATTAATAGATTTTATCAGATGCCTATAAACCAGACTTCCCTGATTTTTACCATTTGTTAATTTGAAAAGTAACTCCATGTGCCTAAACCAAAAAAAAAAAAAAAAAAAGAAAAAGAAAAAATAGTTAGTTTCTAGTTGAAGAAAGGCCCAATTCAGTTGAAAAAAGTACAACATAATAGTAAAATTGTAGAATGTTCACACACAGATCAGTAACTATAGCAGCAGAAATTTTCCCAATGTGTGGGTAAAATAATTTAGAGAACATTTTAAAAGATTTAAAAAGGAGCACCTGGAGTAACAAAATTTGATTAAAGATACTGAACATGGATTCCGACAGGAGAGGTCATGCATAATTAGTATGTTGGAACTTCATTAAAGAGCTTTTTGTGAAGTATGAGGAAAAGTTCATTGATACTAATTATTACCATGTATAAATCAGTCTTATTACACCAAGGATTGATTAATATTTGATTAAAAACATAAAAGCAGATATTTTTAAAATATTGAATTTGATAATATAGTTAAGAGTCTATGAATAGCCAACTATCTGCTCTTAATATGAATTTCTAGAGTTATACAATTGGGTTATTTTAGAACAGGGGTGTCCAACTTGTAGCCTGCGGGCTGAATGCAGATTTTGTGAGGGCTATTTTTTCTTATCTATGGTGTTCCATATCATGAAAAGTATGCACAGACCTTTTTTTTTTAATGAGTTAACTTTCATTAGTGTTTTTGTATTTAATGTTTATCCCAAGACAACTCTTATTTTTTCAATGTGTAGCAGAGAAAAAAAAAGTTGGACTCCACTGTGTTTCAGAATATTGTAAGTATTTAGTGCTCAGAACTTTTTTCTTGAATAAAATACTAGAGAAACAAAAATGTGAATTTCCTTAGTGGAAATAAAAACAAATGAGCCTAAAGGTTTATTTACTTTACTACTTTACTGATCATAGTTAAGGTTAGTTCTTAATATTATTAAGGGGCAGTTAAGACGTAAACATGATATTAAACCTGAAAAAGCAAAATTTATTTCTGGGTTGTTGCATTGAAGTTTTTACTAGTTTTTATATGTACGTTTCATATTTTTAACACATTTTGATTGCTAAGAACATATAAAAATAATGGTTAAATTAAAGGGTTTATTAGCTAGATCTTCACATATACCTTATCATTAAAGTAGTTTTGATGTACTTAATCTAGTTTCTGGGTATTAGAATCATAGAATTGTATAAAATCATCCTGTGCAGCAACTCAGAAAACTGAGATGTTTGAGAAGTTAACTGTCATATTCAAAGTGGATTATTTCGTATAGCTCAGACTAGAACCCATTTTCTGATTTTAAGAGCAATATTTGCCAGGCAGGGTGGCACTGGCTTATAGTCCCAGCTACTCAGGAAGCTAAGAAAGTAGAATCTCTTAAGCCCAGGAGTTCGAGGTTGAAGTGAGCTGTAATCATTCTATTTACTACACTGTAGGCTAAGGGCAAAAGGGCGAAGAGCAAAGGAATAATATTTATTATTTATTATTATTCACAACTGCCATGATTATATTTTTTCTTATGAGGTATAACCTTTGTAGGTTGACCACCCAAGGAACTGTAACAAACTGGTCAATATATAGAGGTGGTCAACATAAGGAACTAGGCCTCCTGTACTGATATATATATATGGTAGATGCCCAATCTATGAAAACTAGATCAACTTAAAGAGGTGGTCAACTATGGAGGTTCTAGTATATTTTAATCCCTAATGTGCCTTAACTTAAGAATGATTTAAAAGAATCATTAAAAATTAAAAACATGAGGCATCTATTGCCAGTTATACCAGGAGTAACTAGTATCAGACTAGGCATTTCATTCTAAACAACTGAAAAACTGGGTAAAATATATAAGACAACTATTTATATATATTAGGCAACGTGAAGTATCAGATATAATGCTTAAAGGAAAGGGAAAAGTTGGAGTCCTACAATTTACCCCATCTTTGTACCTGGAAGCAATTTTTGAATTGTAGTAGAGAGAAAGAATATAGGAAAACCACAGTAATTTCCGTAAGCTGCAGAGAAAGACATCAAAGTTCCAGGAGGCTGAAACGGCTGGAAATTTGCAGAGCAATGCCATCAAATTCTAATGGTCACCTTAGGATTTTATATATAGTGAAAATATTTTTCAAAAATGAAAATGAAAAGAAGGCATCCTCAAATAAAAGATGAGGCAATTTGTTTCCAGCAGATCTGTGCTTTGAGAAATATTAATATTTGTGGAATATTCCCCCAAATCGCATAAGCATCCCTTTGTGTCTTTGGCTGATTATTAAGTTGCTTATGCATAAGGTGAGCTCCACAAGGTCTGGCACAAATAGCTACTAGGAAAAGAACAACTAATTAGGATGTAAAAGGGAAGTGACATCGGAGTATATGCAGGGTAAGGAGACATTTGCATTTTGACCATTGGAAGGGTAGAGATCCTGATGAACTTCTGAGGCATTCATGAAGATACCAGAAAAGATAATTTATATCTAGGAGAAAAGTGAATCAATAGAAACAGACCCCAGAATAAAGTTAACAGAAAAAGACATTTGAAAAGCTATTATAAATATGTTTGAGGTATTCAAGAAAAACACAAAACACAATATGCTATTATAAATATGTTCCAGGAATTTTAAAAACCCTGTCTATTTTTAGCTGCACACAGACTTTATGGCCACCGGTATAATGTGGAGATAAATAGAAACTGAAAATAGAACCAATGGAACTTCTAGATCTGAAAAATGTAATATCTTAATTGTAAAAAAGGAAAAAATGACTGGATATGTTTAATATCAGCTTAAATATTGGAAGGGAAAGATCAGTGAACCTCAAGACAAGTCAGTAAAGCTATCCAAACAGAAGTACAGAGAAGAAAAAGGAAAAGACTGAAGAAAGGACAGAATGACAGCCACTTGTGGGATAATATTAATCAGTATAATATATGTATAACTGGAGTTCTAGAAAGACTGGGAAGGGGGTAAATATATTCGAAGAAGTAATGGCCAATTTTTTTTTTTTTTTTTTTTTTACTTCATGAAAAATAACCCACAGATCTAAGAAGCTTATTGAATCCGTAGAAGGAAGAAAACCTGATAAGTGAGAGAAACTGATAAAAAGCTTAAATTAGGCCCGGGGGGGGGGGGGTAGGAAGGCAGTAGGGCGGTGGCTCATGCTTATAATCCCAGTACTCTGGGAGGTCAAGGTGGGCAGATGGCCTGAGCTCACATGTTTGAGACCAGCCTGAGCTAGAGAGAGACCCCCCATCTCTGAAAATAGCCAGGTGTTGTGGCAGGCATCTGTAGTCCCAGCTACTCGGGAGGATGAGGCAAGAGAATCACTTGAGCCCAAGAGTCTGAGGTTGCTATGAGCTATGATGTCATAGCACTCTAATGGGGCAACAAAGTGAGACTCTTGTCTCAAAAAAAAAAAAAAAGTTTAAGCTACAGTAAGGGGGACATATTCAGTACAGGGATGCAAATATATGAAAGGTGATTTCCTGTCAGAAATACAAGCCAGAAGATAACAAATATTTTTAAAATGTTGGGGAGAAACAGTATTTTAAAGTGCCAAAAGAAAAAAAAATGTCACCTTAGAATTTTATACACAGTGGAAATATTTTATTTTTTTCAAAAATGAAGGCTAAATAAAGACTTTCCCAGACAAACAAAAGATGAGGCAATTTGTTTCCAGATGATCTATACTGTAAGAAAAGTTAAGGATGTTTTTCACTGAAAGAAATGATACCAAAAATAATTTGGGTAGAAATTTGTTTTTAAGAAATTATTTTCAATGGAAATGGAACATATATCATTTATTATTCATTTAAAAAGTCACAATACATTTAAAAGGATTAAAATATAATACAACCATATGTTTCCTGACCTCAAAGGAATTAAATTAGAAATAAATAACAAAAGATATAAGGTCACTTTTCAGCTATGTGGACGTTAAACAACACAATTCTAAATAACACAAGTCAAAGAAGACATATGGAGGGAAATCAGAATGAAAATGAATTCATCCTCTTAAATTTGTGGAATGAAGCTCAAGTAGTATTTAGATAAAGAACAATATTCCTACAGGAGAAATGTTTAAAGTTAGTGGTCTAATGTTTTGCCTTAAGATAGAAAAAGACGAGCAAATTTTACTCAAAGTTAGTTGAAGGATGAAAATAACTTTTTAAAATTTTATTTATTTTTTTGAGACAGAGTCTCATTTTGTCACCCTTGGTAGAGTACCATGGCATCATAGCTCATCGCAACCTCAAATTCTTGGGCTCAAGTGATCCTCTTGCCTCAGCCTCCCAAGTAGCTGGGACTACAGATCCTGTTACAACACCTGTCTATTTTTTTGAGAAAAAGTCTGTCTCTTTTTCAGGCTGGTCTCAGGCTCATGAGCTCAAGCAATCCACCAGCCTCAATCTCTCAGAGTGCTAGGATTACAGGTGTGAACCACAGTGCCCAGCCCCCTAGTGTGAAAATAATCAAGAGTAGAGATTAGTAAAAGGGAACATGAATAGACAGTGGAGAAAATCTGCAAAAACAGATCTTGGCTCTTTAAAAAGATAATACAATTGGCAGACTTGACCAAGAAAAAAAAAGATTCTGGGCTATTATGTGTAGTAAAAGAGAAATGATGACTACAGATATTGCAGTCACCAAAGGAATAATAAGGTAATATCACTATTATTTTGCTTATAAAACTGACAATTTAGATGAATTGGAAGAATTCCTAGAAAGACTTGAATTACCAAAACTGACATGGAAGAAAATTAAAAATCTGAAAATCTCTGTGTTTATTGAAGAAACTTAATTTACAATTATAAACTTTATCAAAAACAAAACTCTAGGTCCAAATGATTTTATTGATGAATTCTATCAAATGTTTAAAGAAGAAATAATTAATATTAGTTGTATACAAACCTTTTAGAAAGTAGAGAAGAAATACTTGCTCTTTTATTTGATGAGGTAAGCATCACAGAGACATTAGTAGAAAAGAAAAATACATACCAATAGCCTCTCATCATAGATGGAAAATTACTCTTTAAAATATTAATGAATCAGGCCAGGTATGGTGGCTCAGGTCTGTAACACTAGCACTTTGGGAGGCTGAGGTGTGAGGGTTGCAGAAGGATCATTTGAGCCAGGAGTTTAAGATTACAGTGAGGTATGATGATGCCATTGTACTCTAGCCTGGATAGAGCAAGATTTTATCTCAAAAAAAACCTTCCAAATTAACAAATCAAATCCAACAATAATACATCAGGACCAAGTGAGTTTTATCCCAGCAATATAGTTAATGATAAAAAATTAATATAGTTTACCATCTTAAGAAAATATGTGAAAAAGTGTATGTACTTATCAATAGGTATAGGAAAAGAATTTGACAAAATTTAATAATCATTTGTGAAAAAAGCTAACTTTTACTAGAAAGGAAACTTTTCAATCTGGGAAAGAATCTCTTTTATTTAAATACCAATTTAAGGTCTACTTTTAACTCTTTGAGTATTCTCCATCTTCTTTCCATAGAGGCTGTATTAGTTAGCAATCCCATATTCAAGTGGGCAGAGGGGAGAAGAGAGAAAGGAGAAAGGCAAGGAGGGAGATTGGTAAGCTCTCACCTGTGCACAGTGAAAGGGCACACTACACATCCCCTGGATGAAGGGCTCAACTACAACTTGAACTTTACGCTAACAGCAAGGGGGTGCCTGTTGCTCAGTGGTTAGGGTACCAGCCCCATGTAGCAGGGGTGGCAGATTGAAACCCAGCCTGGGCCTGCTAAAAAAAGTAAAAATTAAAAAAATATAGAAATGCAAACAATGAGGATTGCTTGAGCCCAAGAGTTTGAGGTTGCTGTGAGCTATGGTATCATGGCACTATACCCAGGGCGACAAAGTGAAACTGTCAAAAAAAAAAAATGCGGACAATGTCAATTATTTATACCCTCATATTAATGTGATATTACAAATAAATAAGTACCAATTTAACTGTATACTTAATGATGAAAGACTGAACTATTTTTCCCTAAGATCAGGGACAAGGAAAAAATGTTCTCTCTTACCATTTCAACTTAACATGCTACTTAAGGGCCCTACCCTGTGTAGTAAGGCAAGAAAAAGTCTATAAATTTGAAAGGAAAAGGTAAAACTTTTATTTATAGACAACATGGTGGGAACATAAAACATTCTAGATAATTGACATAAAAGCTAGCAGAACTAAGGAATAAATTCAGCAAGGTTCATTCATATGCCTGTGACAATTAGAAAATTAAGTTAAAAAATCAAATACCATAGGGTGGTGCCTATGGCTCAAAGGAGTAGGGTGTTAGCTCCATATACCAGCAGAGGTGGTGGGTTCAAACCCAGCCCTGGCCAAAAACTGCAAAAATAAATAAATAAATAAATAAATAAAAATCAAGTACCATAGTACCCAAAGACATTAAATACTTAAGATATTTGTTTAACACAACATGTGCAAGATCTATGGAGTAAAAACAAATGATTACTGAGAGAAATAAAGAAGGCCAAGCCCACGTTCATGAGCTGGAAACTTCAATAGATGTCAACTACAAATGCTTCAAGATGTCAAATACAAAAAATGTGTGTTTTCTGCAAATTTATCTGCATAATCAACACAAAACCTACCAAAATCCCAACAAGATTTTTCTTTGAAGGAGAAGGAATAAGTTGGCAAGCTATTTCAAAAATTCATGTGGTAATGAAAAGGAATTAGCATAATCAAATCGATTTTTAAAAGGAAAATTAGAAAGACTTAAATGACCTGATTTCTTTTTTTTTTTTTTTTTTGAGATGGAGCTTCAAGCTATCCCCCTGGGTAGAGTGCCATGGCATCACAGCTCACAGCAACCTCCAACTCCTGGGCTCAAGCGAGTCTCCTGCCTCAGCCTCCCAAGTAGCTGGGACCACAGGCACCGGCCACAGCACCCGGCCAT
>CAUYQV010055491.1:0-10552 GCA_963574575.1 Galagoides demidoff
CAAGGAATTAGTAAACTTTGATAAAGAGATTTAGTAGAAGGGATAGACATCAACAGAGAATAATTTAATAATTTTCATCAAAATTTTCTATCAGGACAATGCTAAACCTTAAATTTCAATAATTATTTCTTGAACTACTGAAGGTTTTTTTGAAAGGAGACCAACTGTACTGTACAGCTGCTTACACTGCATTTCTACTTTTAAGGCAACTTTCATACATTCTTTAACCTGATCTTAACAGTATCCTGGTGAGATAGACACAGGAGGGGAGAAATGAAGACATAAAAAGGGCAAATGAATTGTTCAAGTCCTATAGTTTCAAATTTAATGAGGATGAGTTTTTATTACAGTGAATAAATTAAATATAGTTTTATGGTCCTCAGTTTTTGGAGTCAGATCTGTGTTAAATCTGTTCTACTTCTTTGTAGTGGCATAATTTTAAAAGACTCATTTCTTCCCTCTGCAGTTCTGACTTATAATCTATGAAAAGGTTACTAATAATAGACTGTTGAAGTTTGAATATATGAATAAAATAACATAAAAACATCTCAGGCATGAGATAGTCTGTTGATAAATGTTTTTCTGAAACACTGTGGTGTGAGAGAGGAGCATGGATATATTTTGGATGTGGAGAGATCTGACTTACAGTCCCCTATGCTTGTGACCTTAGGAAAGTTTCTTCACATCTTTCTAACTCATGTGTAAGGAGTATATTTATTTGGGAAAAAAAACATATACTAAGTGATATATGGTGCCTAGCATATTTTCTGCATGTCCTCACCTTATAATTTAATATAACAACATTCCATTACATGTTAGAGTATTGACCTGGCACGCTCATATTTTAATGTAATATTTACAGAAATAAATTATAAATACATAACTAGATTGTTACATTTTATATATTTATAGAAATAAATTTAATTATAAAAATAGAAAATAACAGTTTTTCTGGATCAGTAATGTTTGACTACCTTTAAGTCCAAATTTTTTAGGTAAGTTTAGATAATTTTCAAAAGTATAATTTCTGATTTCTTTTTCTCTTTTTTAAAATTTCAGAAGTATTAAGGGGGTACAGATGTTGATACATAGGCTGAGTATAGGCTATAAATATGGCATTACCCTAACAGTGTTCATTGTACTCTGGTTTTTACCCTTCCTTCCTTCCCCCCCACCCCCTGCTTGATTTTCAATGACTTTTATTTTCCTCTGTGAATTTGTGTGCCCATTGATTACAGTTTATCAAAGGGTGCATGTGGCATTTGTTTTTTAAGATACTTCACTTAGGATAATGATCTCTAGATCCTTCCAAATTGATGCAAAATGCATTAATTCATCCTTGTTTATGGCTGAGTAGTACTCCATGATCTGCACCAACCACATTTTGTTAATCCAGTCATGACATGATAGGCATATGGGTTGATTCCACATCTTTGTAATTTTAAATTGTGCTTCAATAAAAAAATCAAACCCAGGTGTCATTTTGCTAAAATTATTTCTTTTCCTTTGGATAGATACCCAGCAGTGAGATTGTGAGATGAACTAGCAGGTCTACTTTTAGTTCTTTTGAGAAATTTCCATACTGTTGTAAGTAGGGGTTGTACTAATTTTCAGTTCCACCAAAATATGACATATAACTAAATGTTCTTTTTTCTCTGCATTCATACCAGCAATGACTGTTTTTGAATTTTATAATAAAATCCATTATATAATAATAGGAGGAAGGGGCTACCTTATTGTGGTTTTAATTTGCATTTCTCTCAAGATATTGAATATTTTTCATATACTTTTTTGGCCATTGTCTATCTTCTTTTGAAAAGCTTCTGTTAATGTGTTTCGCACACTTTTTATGGGGATTGTTGTTGGTTTTCTAGATATTAGCCCTTTACTACATAGAATGTGAATATCTTCTCCTGTTCTGTAGATTGTCTATTTGCTCTGTTGATTATTTACTTAGCAGAAAATTTAAATTTAATCAATTTCCATTTATTTATTTTATTGCTTCTGTAATTGCCATTGGGATCTTAGTCATACATTCTTTGCTAGAATGATGTCTAGAAAAATTTTTCCACCATTTTCTTCCAGAATTCTAATGATTTCATCTCTATCATTTAAGTCTTATATTCATCTTGAATTAATTTCTGTGAGTGGTGAAATACAGGAACCCTGTTTCATTCTTCTGCATGTGGCTGTCCAGTTTTCCAAGAATCGTTTATGGAATAGGTCTTCTTTTCCCCAGTTTATAGTGATCAAAACAGCATGGTACTAGAATAAAAATAGAGACATAGATGTATGGAACAGAATAACCTAAAGCTGAAATCAACCTCATATCACCATCTGGTCTTCAACGAAACAAAAACATATGTTGGAGAAAAGAATCCCTATTTAAAAAATGGTTCTGGAGAATTGGTTAGCCACATATAAAAGAATGAAATTGGACCCACACCTCTCATTCCTTACAAAAATTAACTCACACTGTAAAAATATTTGAACCTAAGAAATTAAATAATGAAAACTCTAGAAGGAAGTGTGGGGAAAACTCTTAATGATATTGGTCTTGGGAAAGAATTCATAAGGACTCCATTGGCAAATGTAGCAATAACAAATATAAATAAATGGGACCGGATAAAGTTAAGAAGGTTCTGCACAGCTAAGGACACAATCAACAAAGCAATGGAAAACCTTCAGAATGAGAAAAGATATTTGCATAGTATGACTCAGGCAAAGGGCTAGTGACAAGAATATACAAAGAACACACACAAGCAAATCAACAAAAAAAGAACACCTCCATCAATCACTGGGCAAGTGACATGAACAGAACTTTTCCCGAGAAGGTAGACGAACGCCCAACAAACACAGGAAACAATGCTCACTGTCCCAAATCATCAGAGAAATGAAAATTAGAACTACTTCCAGATATCACCTAACCCCAGTAAGAATACCCCACATCACTAGGTCCCAAATCTGCAGTTGCTGGTTTGGTGAGGAGAGAGGGGTACACTTATGCACTGTTGGTGAGATTGCAAACTAATGCAGCATTTTTGGAAAGAAGTATGGAGAATCCTGAAAGAACTAAAAGTAGAGCTCCCATTTGATCCTCAGTTCCATTATTAGGCCCAACCCCTTAATCCCACTGCAATAAGGATTCCATTTAATCATGAGTTTTGGAGGCCCATAAATATACATATCATAGCATTATGTTCCATTCAAAAATGGATAAAACTACTCCCATCACCAGTAAATGCAAACAACTGTTTCCCTATTTTCATCAACATTTGATATTATTAATCTTTCAAAATTTTGTTCTGATACAGTGATTCTCAACCTTCCTATTGCTGCAGCCCTTTAATACAGTTCCTGTGGGTTGCAACCCATAGTTGAAGAACTGCTGTTCTGATGGATGAGGATGTTATTTCACTGTTTGGTGCTTTCTTAACTATAAGTGAGAATAAATTATTTTTGTTCATTGGGCTACTATAATTCACATACTATAAAAAAATGGATAAAACTGATTCTCATTTAGGTGCCCCTGACATAGGCAAATTGATGAACTGGACACAGTACAATGAGTGATGCAGGGGGGTAGAGTGACAGTTAATCATGGGGAAACACATGTGAATCTGTCATCCCAAAAGATCTGATGCCAATACCTCTTTCTGTACTAAATAAAAATATGGCTTCCACAGCCAGAGTAAAGAAAAGCATATTTTGAACACTATATATGCTTAGTATTATTATTAAATCCAGTATATACATATATACATGTATATGATAAATGCATGTGTGAAGCACTCTACTAACTTTTTCTACTCTATTCCATTCCATTTTGTTAACAACCGCCAGAAGAATTCTTGTCACAATCCGCTGAATTCACTTTAATGATCTAATAATGAATGAAGACCTTCATTATTTGAACACACTGAAGGGAGCTATATGGCCAAGTAATCAGGTAGGGTGGCAAGTGCCACAACAGAAATATGTGAGGATGCCACAGAAAGGAAGAGGAGGGAGACCTGACTAGCACACAAAGTTTAAAAACTGGGTCATGGTCGCTTTCACACTATATCATTTGGCCGTTTGCTCGTTCTTCATGGGTGCTTTTAAATAAATGAAGCAGGGTGAGGTCAGCACTATTACTTAATGAATGACCCTCTCTTGTGGCCATCACTTCTTTCAGTTGCAGCAAGAAGATAAGGGCAGGGCTACCTTGCCAGCACAGGTGTCTAGTCTTGGTGGACATTGTAATGACACCCCTTTTCACTCATCCTCAGAATCTTTCCCAACACAATGATACAGGCATCTGCTACAAATCTCCTGGACTGATGTGGGTGATGAAAATCTGTTTTTAGGGTACTTTATTATTTTGTTTTATAATTCTTACAGAATGACTAAAGGCAAGTTCACTCTATGTCTCTCTGTGGACTTGACGTTCTTAAAAGGCAAGAACGATGTCTTCGAATTCATTTCAACTCTAAAGAGTACATGAGCTGATGCTGGACACACAGTAGGATCACCCACTGAGATCATATAAATTTGTTGCAAATTCAATTCTACTTTCAAATCAAATCGATATTGTTAAATTATGAATATATTTTTGGTTTCCTGCTTCATAAAATATGAACACTCTAATCCCAGATGGCACATCCTCCAGAAACATATGGACAAGACAATTTGGAAGGAGTGCTCTTTCAGGAGCTACTTAGCAGAGGAGATTGCGTGATTTTGCCAAGACCTTTGGAGCTACTCATTGAGGAGGAGGCGAACAGCTCTTAGCTATGGAGCCAAGGGAATGAAAAATGTTTGCCATTAATCTCCTTCCTTGAAAGGTATGGCTTTTTATAATTAGAAATGGGTGGTGCTGAGTGGGGATTTTCTCCCCCTATCAGTACAGAACACAGACTTTGTAATAAATTAATAATGTTGTCCTGTGCTTTTATTGTTGCTGTTGTTCTCTACAGCCAAAGTAGGCTCTTCTGGTCGTCCTAGTTCATGCTTAGGGAGGACACCTGTAGAAGCACAGAAGGATCCACTAAGTGAAGTACCACTCACTTACTGCACACCACTGTTCATGTGTCTTTGCAAATATTATATCACATATTATAATGCTGTACTCTAGTGTGTCTCTTAAGCTATGTTAAAATATGACAAAATGGTCAGAAATGTGACCAGAAACATTTTAACTCTAGAAAATAGACTACTGAAGATCAATGAAGTCCTGATTAGAAGAACCTTTTCCCACATCAAGCATTCTTTTACCTGAGAGAAAATTGTAATGGTCAATTTTATGTGTCTCCTCTACTGGGATAAGGAATGACTACATAGCTGGTAAACATTCCTGGGTGTCTCTGTGAGGGCGGGTAAAAATGAAATGTTATTTCTGTTTGTTTCCAGAAGAGACTGGCATTTGAATCAGTGGACTAAGCAAAGATCTTCCTCACCAACATAGGTGGGCATCATCTATCTTGAGGGCTTGACTAGAACAAAAGGCAAAGAAAGGGCAAGTCTCCCCCCTCACTGTGTGAGGCTGGACACCCGTCTTACCTTATCTTACCCATGGCCACCAGTCTCCCAGATGTTGGACTTGGATTAGGACTTACAGCATCTACCACCCCGACCTCCCACCCCACACAGCAGTGGGTCTCCTTAGTCTCCATAATTGTGTAAGCTGATGCCTACCACCAAGTCTCTTTATGAATATCTATGTATTTCCTTTTGGTTCTGTTTCTCTGAAGAATCGCAGTTAATGCAGAAATTTAATTGCTTGAGCCAAAATGTCATTGCAATCCTTTGAGTTTCATTTGCTCTATCTGTAAAATGGGAAATATTCCCAAATGTACTGTGTTATTGTAGGTTATTACCAAATTCACTGGGTTATTGTGGGAGCTCGAGGTTCAGTGTTTAAAATGCACATGACACATTATTAATTGTTCAATAAGTATGGATGGTTATACAAAGGTGAATAATAGCTGGTTGTTCATAGGGATGGTTGTTGGAATAATGATGGTAAAAATGAACAACAATAAAAAATGTGTTTATGGTGGAGTTGTACACAAAATACTTTGGAAGTCCAAAGTAGGGACTATTGATGTTTTAGAGAGATTGGAAGGACTTCAAAGAAGAAAAGTGGGAATGGGAGGTAACTTCCATTTTGAAAGATGATTAGGGATCGTCTAGGCATAAAAAAGGGTAGAGTTCAATCACTGAAGACAGATGAACATTATAGTTCATGACAAAACACAGAACATTATGCAAACAGTGAGAATGTTTTTGTATGAGAGGTGTAATCATCAGGATGGAGAATGGCCGTCAAATGATGAGAAACTTTTTCTGTACATGTTAAGCGACACGTTCAGAATTTCTCCTGGCAATGGAGAAAGAGAATGCAGTGTGTGTTTTTTGTTTCCTGGCATCTAGTGTATAGGGCTGAAAGTTTGTCTTTCCCCTCTGTGTTTCCAGAGGTAAGAAAGTGTCAAGTCAGAAGACACCGTCACCGTTCTCAGGAGCACAGTGCCTCAACACCTCTAAGTAAGAAACAGAAACGAGTTGCATAAAAATATGCCTGAGCTATCTGCAAGCAATCCATATTGATAGAGTCGGACCAAATTCAATTTGGACTTTTCCTGCGCACACCCATGTATCTCTTAGGAATAACTTCTTGATGACAGCATCACGATATTTATCCTGATCTGTTTGATTCCAGTGCCTGCAATCCTTACACTAAGCTCTGCTGCTTCCCACGGTGATCGTCCTCTATAGTGCCTAGTACACACTACGTGACTGATATGTGATGCGTGCATGAACAAACATTGGATTATTTAGTGAATTTTTCCAGTGTACACCCAGCATGGTATGCACACTCCGAGCAGCCACCCCTGATGTGCCTTTTCCCTTTTTGGTCATTGGCATGGGAAGCTGGGGCTGGAGCAGCTCTGTATAATCCTTAGATTGCTGTGACACTCAACTGTCTTTTAGAACAATGGTCAAGGCGGAGTCCGAGACATTTTGCTATAGGTTAGATCAAACAGTCTGCTGAGGCGTTTTTATCCAGGTACCTGTAATCATGTCTAGGATTTGTAGGAGATTTAGATCTTGCTTGCATGGTTAACAAGATGGAATAGGAAAAAGGGGGGCTTACAAATAAACACTGAACATTTCAATGACTTACAAATATATCACAGCTTTTATTTACTTTCTGTTTTAAACTGAAGTTGAAGAACACACAGCTGGGAAGAGTTACCTAGTGTCTGCTATACTGTCAGCGCTGTGCTAAGTGCCTCACCCACGTCATTTCATTGACTCCTCATGATAACCATAAGGTGTAGTAGGTATTACTAGTTAGTTCCACGTTTCTGATGTTACAACATAAATATGAGGAGGTTAGATAACTTGCCCAACAGTCTTGAAGCTATTAAGAGGAAGAACTGGGAGTTGAATCGTGGATCTGTCTGCCTCCTAAATCCTTTATGGGCACAGCCCTTTATTTAAAACACAGACACTGAAAAAATCCTGCTTATTCTTCTGCAAATTTCTACCATCTGCTGAGACGCTGGAGCATCACCTCGCCTGAACACTGTCTTATTACTAGCAAATAAATGTCAGGGTAAAGACCATGAAAATCATCTGTTTCCTTACCCTTCAAGAAGTGCATGCACTCCCACCTGACAGCACTTCCCAACGATACCGGGCAACATAACTAGATTAGTATGCCAGAGTCTTAGGGGGTACGTAACCTTATGTTTCTGAACATTTAACTTATTAAAATTCACAGAGAAAGACCTTATGGTGCCATCATTTTACCCAGCTAACATCATCAGTCTGGCTCCAGGGCTGTGGCTTTCCACAGTCACCCCAGCAGCAGTGAACATATGGTTTGACTTCTCTCTGAAGCCTCAGGGCCTATGACGGCACCTTTCATGGATAATGGATAAAGGCTGCCGTGCAGTAGGTAACTTCTGTTCCATCAGTATCAGCCCTCGTGCCAAGAATGCTGGACGAATTCCAGGAGGTTCTGAACTGACCTAGGTCTAGTCTGTCAACAGCAACACCCTGGCGAGCCAGCCCCAGGGGCAAATGCTTCCCGTTGAACCGCACTCGGGCTTTTCTTTGCATGAGCACCTTAAAGAAAGCGCTTGTGTTACACAGTTAAGCCACAGGTTGTAGCCGCGGATTTTTTTTTTTTTAACTGTTGCTTTGATTAGATTTCTTTATTCTTTTTGATACCTGCCCTAACTGCTCCTGGGCAAGAAAATACAAGTTTGTTACAATAGCCTCAGGGGTGACGTGAGAGTCCATTTAAAAAGGTGAGGTTAATGGAAATGGTTTGGCAGGTTATTTTCCAAGTTTCCTATATAAATTATACTTACGGTGTCAATATCTTCCCAGCAATGAAGTACAGTTTTATGTAATCTGCATTCCACTGTCAGTTGTTCAGGAGGGTCAACATCTGCTCTCCACTTTCCCCAAGGACTCTCATAATACTGAGAAATAGTGCCGGGCATTGACCCAAAGCTTGGAAAACAACAAAGCAGAGCAGTGGATTCTCAGTTATTTTGTAAAGGAAAGACATAGGAAAATTTCTTACTTTCAGCACTTATTCAAATATAGTGATTACAGACAGAATCGGCTTAGGAACCAGAAGAGTCTGGGTGCAATGGTTCACACCTAGCACTCTGAGAGGCCAACGTAGCTGGACTGCCTTGAGCTCAGGAGTTTGAGAACAGCCTAAGCAGCAGTATGATCCGTCTCTACTAAGAAAAAAAAAAATTACCTGGGCATTGTAGTGAGCACCTATAGTCCCCACTACTCAAGAGGCTGAGGTAGGAGGATCACTTGAACACTGGAATGCCACAGCACCCTAGCCTGGGGCAACAGAGTGATACTCTGTCTCAAAAAAAAAAAAAAAAAAAAAAAAACAAGATTGGGTTACATTTGAGTCCAAACTCTACTAGTTCTGGTTCATGTACAGCACATTACTTAATTTTGTGACCACTGATACTCTTATTTCTTTCCCTTCTCTTTCCCTTGTTTTAGGCACAAGAATAAATACTATTATAATTAACACATGTGTCCAGGATCCCAAAGTAGGGGTTCTTTTATGTCACATCTAATTCTTATCCCAGTCCTTCAAACTGGATGTTCAATATCTATCCTGAAAACCACGTTTTCTCAACAGCTCCACAGACAGAAACTGTGGAGGCATCATTTCTCAACAAAGGCATCGTTTTCTCGTCACCTGGGCCACAGCCTCCTACCTGGTCTTGGTTTCATTTGTGTATCTTAATAGTCTATTCTATTTTTCTTTTTAGACAGAATCTTACTTTGTTGCCCCTGGTAGTGAGTACCATGGCATCATAGCTCACAGCAACCTCAGACTCTTGGGCTCAAGTGATTTTCTTGCCTCAGCCTTCTGAGTAGCTGGGACTACAGGTGCCCGGCACAACACACAGCTATTTTTAAAGATGGGGTCTCACTCTAGCTCAGGCTAGTCTCGAACTCATGAGCTTAGGTGATCCACCCTCCTCGGCCTCACAGAATGCTAGGATTAAGGTCTATTCTTCGCAATATTTTTCTCCATTATCACAATTAGATCACATTGTTCCTTTCTGAAAGCCTTCCCTGGGCTCAAATTAAAATTCCATACCCCTCATTATTGCCTGCAAGTCACTACATTATCCAGATCTGCCTTATCTTTTTGTCCTCATTTCTTTCCCCAAGAACACTCTGTTGCAAACAACTTCGTAGTTTTTAAGCTTCTTGAACACACCACGTTCACTTCCTAGTAGCACATTTGCTCCTGCTGTGGCCTCTGCTTGGAATCGCTGTTCCTGGGATACTTAAGTTGACCCTTCACGTCTCCAAGGTCTCAGAGAGCCCTGCTGTGAGCATCACATTTACGACAGAACTTATCCCCATCTTGACTCTGTCCTCTAACTCTGGTGGTGATCCTTCATTTTTATTATGACTGTTCCTCTTTTGTGTCTTTAGTTATTTATGATATTAAGGATTTTTATGTCTTTTGTTTAATACCAAATGACCAGAAACCAGAGAAGTGTCTACAAATAAGAGGTAAGCATTACATAGTTAAGGAATAAATATGTTAATAAAGGAATACATATATGTAATTTTTAGAAAAATAATTCCACCCTTGCAGGATTCCTGTAATGATTAGAATTAGAATATTAATATAAGGCATCCTCTAACCATGTCTGCCATGAGGCTCCTTTAAATAATTACATTACTATTATTGTTGTTGTTTCATTATAGTTTAGATACATATTAAAATTCTTTGATATATATTAAAATTCTTTAATTAGGCTCCGCGCCTGTGACTCAATCGGCTAAGGCGCCAGCCATGTACACCTAAGGTGACGGGTTCGAATCCCCAGCCCGGGTCCACCAAACAACAATGACAGCTGCAACCAAAAAATGGCTGGGTGTTGTGGCGGGCACCTGTGGTCCCAGCTACTTGGGAGGCGGAGGCAGGAGACTCGCTTGAGCCCAGGAGTTGGAGGTTGCTATGAGCTGTGATGCCATGGCACTCTACCCAGGGGGA
>CAUYQV010055493.1:0-18274 GCA_963574575.1 Galagoides demidoff
GGTTAATATATACCTCATCTTGTTTACTTAGTTATTGTGTTGAGACATTTATACTCTATACTTATAGATTCGACATGTACCCTTGCATTATGCACCATAGGTGTGATCTCACCATTCCCCCTCCCTCCAGCTGACCTCCCCACTCTCCCTTCTTCATCTGGGGCCGTAGTTGTGATCTATTCTTCATATGAAAGCGTGAGTGATTGTAAATTGGTTTCATAATAGTACTGCATACATTGGATGTTTTTTCTTCCATTCGTGAGATACTTTACTAAGTAGGATATGTTCCTGCTCCATTCATGTAAACGTAAAAGAGGCAAAGTCTCCATCTTTTTTAAGGCTGCATAATATTCCATGGTCTACATATGCCACAATTTATTAATCCATTCATGGGTTATTGGGTACTTGGGCTTTTTCCATGACTTGGCTATTTATGAATTGAGCTGCAATGAATAATCTGGTGTAAATATCTTTGTTATAAAGTGATTTTTGGTCTTTTGGATATATACCTAGTAGAGGAATTACAGGGTCAAATGGTAGGTTTACTTTTAGATCTGAGTATTCTCCATACTTCTTTCAAAAAGGGACATATTAGCTTGCACTCCCACTAGCAGTGCAGAAGTGTTCCCTTTTCTCCACAGCCACAACAACATCTGTAGTTTTGGGATTTTGTACGTGAGCCACTCTGATAGGAGTTAGATGCTATCTCAAAGTGGTTTGATTTGCATTTCTCTGATGATTAAAGATGATAAGCATTTTTTCATGTGTCTGTAGGCTATGCACCTATCTTCTTCAGAGAATCTTCTGTTCAAGTCCCTTGCCCACAATGAAATGGGATTACTTGTTCTTTTCTTATTAATAAGTTTGAGTTCTCTGTGGATTCTGGTTATCAAACCTTTATCAGAAGCATAACCGGTAAATAGCTTCTCCCATTCTGAGGGCTGTCTGCTTGCTTTACTTACTGTGTTCTTGGCTGTGCAGAAGCTTTTTAGTTTGATCAGATCCTAGTAATGTATTTTTGGTGGTGCTTCACTTGCTTGGGGGGGTCCTCCTCATAAAGTATTCTCCCAGGCCAATTTCTTTAAGTGTTTCTCCTGCACTCTCTCCAAGAATCATTATAGTTTCATGTTTTAAGTTTAAATCTTTTATCCAATGAGAGTCAATTTTTGTTAATGGTGAAAGGTGTGGGTCCAGTTTCAGTCTTCTATTAGTCGCCAGCCAATTTTCCCAGAACCATTTGTTAAATAGGGAATCTTTCCCCCAATTTATATTTTTGATGGGCTTATCAAAGATCAGATGACCATAAGTGTCTGGGTTCATCTCTTGGTTCTCTATTCTGTTCCATACATCTACCTCTCTATTTTTGTGCCAATACCACACTGTTTTGATCCCTATAGATTTATAGTGTAGTTTGAAGTCTGGTAGCGTGGTTCCTCCTGATTTGTTTTTATTTCTGAGTAATGTCTTGGCTATTCAAGGTTGTTTCTGGTTCCATATAAAATGAAGTACTATTTTTTCCAGATCTTTAAAGTATGATGGTGGTGCTTTGATAGGGATTGTATTAAATTTGTAAATTGCTTTGGGTAATATGGACATTTTAACAATGTTGATTCTTCCTATCCATGAGCATGGTGTGTTTTTCCATTTGTTGACATCTTCAGCTATTTCTTTTCTCAGAGTTTCATAATTCTCTTTATAGAGATCTTTCAGAAATTTCCGTTGTTAGGTAAATTCCCAAATATTTCATCTTCTTTGGCAAACTGTGAAGGGAATAGAGTCCTTCACTGTTTTTTCAGTTTGAGTATTATTGGTATATATAAAAGCTACTGATTTGTGAGTATTGATTTTGTATCCTGAGACACTACTATATTCCTTGATCACTTCTAAGAGTTTTTGTGGTTGAGTCCCTGGGGTTTTCCAAGTATAAAATCATATCCTCCCCCCCCCCCCACAATCAGACAAGGTAGGTCAGAGAATTTTGTTATGGAGAGGGAAGGAAGAGTCCTGCAGAGGAAAGGAGGGCAATAGAAGGTCAGAGACAGAGGTGTGCTTTTCTGAGACCTAAAGCACCCAACATTATATAATAAAAGACTACAACAAGGGCTATGGGGGTTACGGTCCCAGAGCTGTGGGTGAAAACCTGGGTATACCATAATATCACAGAAATATATTAGGAGAGGGAGTGATGGAGCCTGTCATAGAAAGCGTCAGCAAGCACTGCTCAAGTATATCTGGGTTTGAATTCTACAAAGTCAGGAAATAGAAACCAGGTAAGATTTTCTTCCAATAATTCTCAGTCTCCAAGGTGTGGGAGCAGAGGTTGCAGTGATCCAAATTTGGGGGTTTGCTGAGAGGGAGAGTTGGAGGGTAGCAGGACAAGGAAGGCTTCCTCTGAGCCTGGTTCTTCTCTGCCTCCTGCTTGTACAAAAAGCACCACCTATACCTGGTCAACCAAAGTTTTTTAAAAAAGTAATCCTGGAATTACGTTGGATTCCTTTCCCTTTCAGGACTGTTGTGGCCTTTATAATAATTTTTCTCCGTTCTCACCATCTGCCCTCCGCCTTGCTGTCCAGTTATTTTTCCTCCATTGTTTCTGCTTGAAAATCTGCTTGTCCCTATAGATTAGGTTCACACTTTTAGGGATGGCTTTATTACCAAAGCCCTTTAAGTTTAATCCTCAGCCTCATCTCCCACCTGACCACTTCCCAGTGCCACTCCTCTCAACACATACACACACACATATACACGCATGCACACACATGCAGAAACACAGTTGTGTCTGGCCACCCCAGGCTTTGCTTATCTACTGTACTCTTTCCTGCCTCCAAGACTCTGCTTGCTCTTCCCCCTTTGCTGGCCTCCTTGGCCCACTTCTGTGTCAGATGAAATCTCCTTCAAGAGCAAGATAAACCTCTGCAGAGCTTTCCTTTCTTCCTGGCAGAATAAATTGTTCCTACTTTATCAGCACGTTTTCTTCATGTCTCAGATATAGTAATAAACATCATTGCTTCTGGATTTAATTCCCCATTTTACTTGTTTTCTAAGGGCAGGACGTTCCTTGGATATCTCTATATCCTGAGTATCATGTATGCTACCCTGCATTTAATAAACGTTTGCTTTAGTTAGATACAACTCAGCAACCTGTTTTATACTTTCAGTGTTTCACTTCTTCTGTTTCTTGACTTGTCCCTTTATTTCCACTGAAGCTTTATCCTTCAGGTTGTGGGTTGCCTATGGTCTTATATCCTGACATAGAGCCGAGTCTACTTCTCCTAAAACAAGTCTATTTCTTTGGAATTGGGCATTCCTTTCCCTTGTTACATTCAAGTCTTTCATTCCATCTATTAAATCTCAGTGATACCCATAAGATCACTGAATTCTATTGTCTGTTACTCCAGCTCTGTGAATTGGCCTATGGTTCATTTCTTCTCATTATTTTCTTGCATAGGTCTCTTGTGTGGCTTTCCCTTCTCTTTTCATGCCTATAACCATCCATAGCAACTCGTATCTTGATTTTGTCTTGTCATTTTTCTGTCTCCCTCTTGTCTGTATCCTTGCTATTTCCAAATTCACTAAATGCTAATTTTCTGATAAAATTGACTGCCTGAATGAACCTTAACATGTCGTAAAAAAAAAAGTTTATGATATTAAAAAATGTTTCTTCCTTTAGTTATATTTCCTCTGGCTAGCAAGTAGTCTTATTAGCTAAGACTTACTTATAACACCTTACCTGAAGAGGAGCAAAGATAAGGATTACACTCAGCGTCTCCTCAGAAGTGATGTAAGAATTAAAGCAGTAGAGTGAAATACTTAGTGTTCAGAAAAAAAGAACCACTGATCTTGATTTCTGTACCCTGCACAATTATCCTTTAAAAGAGAAAGAGAAAAATGACTTTCTCAGACAAACAAAAATGAGGAAATTTGTTGCCAGTGGACCTGCCTTGCAAAAAATGTCTTAAAAGTTCTTTAGTGGAGAGGGAAATACTATAGGTCAAAAATTCAGATCTACGTAAAGAAAGAAAGAGCATTGCAGAAGGAGTAAGTGAAGATAAGATTGATCTAACAAATAAAAGCAAGGCTATAAAGATTAATTTCACAAATGTTTAGAGATAAGGGGAAGGTATAAGATGACTTACTGTGTGAACATATACTGTGAGTACAAATACTAAGCCAAAAAATGGGAAATATCTATTAAAACTATAAAGTAGATGTCCCCTTTGCCCTCAAAAGAAATACACGAGATAACTGGTCTCTGCTATGCCTTTCATGCCTGTCATGGTAAAAAAAAAAAAAAGGGCTCATTTACTTAAATAACAAAAGTTCTTGTTTCCACTTTTGGCCCTGCCAAAATGGAAATCTTAAGAATTAAAGAAGAAATAATGTCAGACATAGCTATCAGACCTCATTTTCATTCTTTTAGTATCAGGGTGCTAGTATTTATCAAACTAATGATCTTTTTCAAAAACCATTAATGTTTGAAAAATATTTTGGCATGTTAAGATTTATCTTTGGAACAATTTGAAACATATAAACATGGACATAAGCTTCTTAATATTCAGCTTCTGCATTATTTTCACATCATATAATATTTATTATGTTCTTATTCCATAAACATTTTGAGTATCCTTTACATAATAATAATAATAATAATAAAAGTACAGTGCATAATACCAAACTAATTGAGACTGAGAAAAATAAATAAAAACACCCCAATCTAAAAGAAGGCATAAGGGAAAAAGTATATTGAGAAAAAAGGAGGACAGGCTCGGCACCTGTGGCTCAATCGGCTAAGGTGCCAGCCACGTACACCTAAGGTGGCGGGTTCGAATCCCCAGCCCGGGCCCACCAAACAACAATGATGGCTACAACCAAAAAAATGGCCGGGTGTTGCAGCGGGTGCCTGTGGTCCCAGCTACTTGGGAGGCGGAGGCAGGAGACTCGCTTGAGCCCAGGAGTTGGAGGTTGCTATGAGCTGTGATGTCATGGCACTCTACCCAGGGGGATAGCTTGAGGCTCCTTGCAAAAAAAAAAAAAAAGAATTCTTTGTCTACTCCCAGGTCATGAAGATTTTTCCCTGTTTTTTCTAAAAGTTTTATCTATAATCAATTTAAAGTGACTTTTTGTATGAAGCATAAGGTTTAAGTCAAGATCTTTTTTGCCCATAAATGTACTCTAATTTAATTAATTAATTTATTTATGCTATTAATATATCTCTTTGAATAGTATTTTTAGAGGTTGCTTTTGGAATTACAATAGACATATTTAACTTTTCTCAGTCTATTTAATAGATAATATTTTACCTCTTCATGTAAAATGTAAAAAACTTACCACTCTATAGTTCCCTTACCCTCCCCCTTTTATTTTTGTCTTCTCTGTTATATATCCATTGAAAACCCTATTAGACAACATTATATATTTTTTTGTTTCAATAATCAGACATATTTTAAAGAGCTTACTAAGAGAAATGTTTACCATTTCTGCTGCTCTTCATTTATTCCTAAAGTTTCCACCTTCCTTCTACTATTACCTCTCTCTGTCTAGAGAAGGTCTTTTAACAATCATTAGTGCAGTCTGCCAACATCATATGAAAATGTCTTCATTTTACCATCATTGCTGAAGGATATCTCCTCTAAAGAGCTTTTATTATTATTCTTTTTTTTTTTTTGAGGCAGAGTCTCAAGCTGTCACACTGGGTAGAGTGCCGTGGCATCATAGCTGACAGCAACCTCAAACTCCTGGGTTTAAGCTATTCTCTTGCCTCAGCCTCCCAAGTAGCTGGGACCACAGGCGTCCTCCACAAAGCCTAGCCATTTTTTGATTGTAGTTGTCATTGTTGTTTGGCAGGTCCAGGCTGCATTGGAACCCACCAGCTTTGGTGTAAGTGGCTAGAGTGCTAGCCACTTGAGCTACAGGCACCGAACCTATTTTATTTTATTTTATTTTATTTTATTTTATTTTTTTGAGACAGAGTTTCATTCTGTTGCCCTGGATAGAGTACCATAGCATCAACATAGCAACCTTGAATTCTTGGGTTCAAGTGACCCTCTTGCCCAGCCTCCCAAGTAGCTGGGACTATAGGCATGTACCACCACTTCCAGCTAATTTATTTTCTTTTTTTTTTTTTTTCTTGAGAGAGAGCCTCACTATGTCTCTCTTGGTAAAGTACCATGGCATCACGGCTCACAGCAACCTCAAACTCTTGGGCTTCAGCGATTCTCTTGCCTCAGCCTCCCAAGTAGCTGGGACAGATGCCCACCACAATGCCTGGCTATTTTTTGTTGCAGTTGTCATTGTTGTTTAGCTGGCCCATAAAAACCAAAAGACAACCATGTTGTCTGATAGGGTTTTCAATGGATATAGATATAGCAGAGAAGAGAAAAATAAAAGGGGGAGGGTATATATAGTGGTAAGTTTTTTACATTTTACATGAAGTGGTTTCAAACCTGCCAGCCCAAGTATATGTGGCTGGTGCTGTAACCACTATGCTATAGGCACTGAGCCCTCAGCTAATTTTGCTATTTTTAGCAGTGACAGGGTCTCACTCTTTTTTTTTGAGACAGAGTCTCACTTTGTCATCCCTGGTAGAGTGCTATGGCATCATAGCTCACAGCAACCTCAAACTCTGGGACTTAAGTGATTCTCTTGCTCAAGTCCCAAGTAGCTGAGACTACAGGCACCCACCACAACGCCTTGCTATTTTTAGAGATGGGGTCTCACTCTTGCTCAAGCTGGTCTCAAACCCATGAGCTCAGGCAATCCACCTGCCTCAGCCTCCCATAGTGCTAGCATTACAGGCATGAGCCAGCATGCCCAGCCTATTTGGTTCTGCTTGATATCTTCTGTTTCTTGGTGGAGACTATGTATTTCCATTCATATCAAGAGTATTTGCCTATTGAGGAATGGTGGCTCATGCCTATAATTCTAGCACTAGCACTGTGAGAGGTCAAGACTGGAGGATCACTTGAGCTCAAGAGTTCAAGACCAGCCTTAGCAAGAATGAGTCCCATGCCTATAAAAAAATTAAAAAATTAGCCGGTGTTGTGGTGGGCATCTATAGTCCCAGCTACGCAGGAGGCTGAGGCAGGAGGATCACTTGAACCCAGGAGTTTGAGGTTGCTGTGAGCGAGGCTGATGCCATGGCACTCTAGCCTGGGCAACAGAGTGAGATTCTGTCTCAGAAAAAAAAAGTGTTTGCCCTCCCATACTGGAGACCGTTTCCATAACAGCTGCTATAAAGTCTTTGTTATCTCAACAAGACATCTAAGCATTGATGTCTTTTCTCAGGTGAATTGAGATTTTCCTCATTCTTTCTATACAGGGCAATTTTGGTATTTTTTTGTTAGCAAGCAAATAATTCAGTTGAGTTCAGGTCACAAGTTCCTATCATCCTCCTGTGGACTGTGGTTCTAATGTCAGTTTGATTTTCTTTTCTTTTTTTTTTTTTTTTTTGAGACGGAGCCTCAAGCTATCCCCCTGGGTAGAGTGCTATGACATCACAGCTCACAGCAACCTCCAACTCCTGGGCTCAAGGGTCTCCTGCCTCAGGCTCCCAAGTAGCTGGGACTACAGGTGCCCGCCACAACGCCTGGCCATTTTTTGGTTGCAGCCATCGTTGTTTGGCGGGCCTGGGCTGGGGATTTGAACCCGCCACCTTAGGTGTATGTGGCTGGCGCCTTAGCCACTTGAGCCACAGGCGCCGAGCCGTCAGTTTGATTTTCAAAACTTCTGCAGTGCTATTTCCTTTTGTCCCATATGTGCACCTCCCCATGGCCAATCTGGGATTTAAGTGGTGGATTATTCTATAGGGCAGTTCTCAGGTATAAGGATGGTATTTAGGGTCCAGAGCATGTACACATCCTGTACAATTGGGGGTGAGCCCAGGACTTCATAAACAACTTTAACTTTCAGTTCTTCCCTATCTGTGACCTCCTTTATACTCTCAAGTTCACTGAGGTTCCCCTTTTCCAGGCCTCAGGCCAGAAAGCTAAGGCTTTATTCACTTCCACTCTGCTATGCACTCCCTGTGACTACATGTGCTGGGCCCAAGCACCTAAGACAGCAAAGCACCAGGGTGTGCCCCACCTTCACGGACCATGGCTTGTCCAGTTGGAGAGGAAGTTCCCTCATCCTCAGAGTTGAATGTTTCCACCAGCCATTGCTGCTCCTGCTGCTGCTGCCACACAATGGGTGGGTGGGGATGGGGTGGGGCTGTGGTGCGAGAGAATAGAAAATGGGGGAAAGAAAAAAGGAGACAAGAAAAATAAGAGACTTTTGGACTCTGTCTGAGCAATAGGAGACCATTGCTTGGTCCTCAAGTCAGAATCAGAGGGCTTTCCCTGGAGCTGTCTCTGTAGACACTAGTACCCAGCTTAAGTTTTCAGGCTGACTTGAGCTCAGCCCAGGGGATATAGGAGAGGGGAAAACAGTAAAGTTACCACTAATCTGGTGTTACTTTGATACCTGGTCTTCTTTACAGGGACTTAAAATAACTAATCTGTGCCTTCTGTCCAGATTGTAAGCTGCCTTCAGTGGGAGAGATGGTAGAGTATATTCACTTCATCTCACCTGGAAGTAGAACCTTCCCAGTAATTTTTTTTAAGAAGGGGGTCTGTTCTCTCTCTCTCTCTCTCTCTATATATATATATATATATATTTTTTTTTTTGATACAGTGTCTCACTCAGTTACTCTGGGGTAGAGTGCCGTGACATCATAGCTCACAATAACCTCAAACTCTTGTGCTCGAGTAATCCTCTTGCCTCAGCATCCAGAAATCCAGAATAGCTGGGACTACAGGCTTCCACCACAATACACGGCTAGTTTTTTTCTATTTTTAGTAGAGATGGGATCTGTCTCTTGCTCAGGTTGGTTGAACTCCTGAGCTCAGGCAATCCACCCACCTTGGCCTCCCAGAGTGCTAGGATTAGCAGGCATGAGCCACCACAGACGGCCAATAATTTAGTTTTGAGACAGGGTCTCACAATGTTGCCCAGTCTAGTCTCAAACTCCTAGGCTCGAGCATTCTCAGCTCAGCCTCCCAAGTAGCTGTGATTACAGGCATGCACACTATGTGGAGCTACTTTCCACTGATTTTTTAATGGACATGATGCACACAGACATGGTGCTAAAGGCATCATTTAGTAAGCACCTCTTATGTAGGACACATGAACAGAATTTTATGCTCAGAGACTTCTGCTCAGGCAGTTAGCTGTGTGATACCAAGCACAAATCCAACTGTACATCATTCTCAATTTCCTTGTCTATAAAACAGGGACAAATGTAAAAATGTAGAGAAGATATGACACTATTGTGTCCATAAACCTCTTTATTTCAGGACCCACTACACAGCAAATGCTCAAGACAGCTACTTTTTTGGTGTGTTAGTATTATCACTCATTTTGTTGCAGGCAGAGTCTTGGGGTTGCAAGCCAAAGATGGACTATGCCCATATTAAGAAAAAAGGGAAGGTATATTTGGGGCTCCCAAAATACATAGGAGCCTGAAAGACCAGGTCTAAGAACACCAGGGACTGAGGGCTGTGTTGAGGTCTTCAGTGGAGTTCAGGACAAGCTGCCTCTGGGGGAGGCAGGCACCACCACTGCCCTCTGTGAAGACCACATCCAATGGGAGCTTTCCAGAGAGAAATGGGGACTAACAAGGCAGGGTTTTGGAAAGCGCTCACCCCACCCCAAGAAAAAATCCTCTTCTCTCTGACTGGTTATAAGACCACAGGAAATTACCCTAACCTCTCTGCACTTCTGTCTTCTGACCTGTAAAATAAGGTGAATAATAGTACGCATTAAAGATTTCATCCGATCATGTCCGAAAAGAACCATAACTCAGCACCAGGTACCAAGCTAGTGCTCACTTAGAAGGTATTATGTTGATTACTTGTGGCTGCTCCTTTGGTCCTCACAATCACTGCTGATGATACTGACCTTGCTCTACTGATGGAGAAACTTACAGGGATGCAGTGATTTGGACAAGGACATACTGTGTGATTTTCAGCAGACTTGTCATCAAGTGGGAGTGGTCAGAGTGCCACCGATGCCGAGCAGGAGCCCAGTGTGTGCAGCCGATGGGATGGATGGTAGCCATGCCAGGACAGCACTGGGAGAAGGTCTTGAAAAAAGGAGGCTGTCAGAGCCTCCTCCACCTGAGATCCTGCATATGTTGGAAGCAAGGTACTGCACACACAGTGGGTTCACTTGTATGTGCACAGTGTATCTGTCCTCAGCATACACTATATGTTTCACTCATGAAAAACATCAGTTATTTAGATGAGGCTGTCTGGATGAGAAATCTGTTTGATACCCCACCTATCTGTGGGCTGAGGGAGAGGATGGGGTCCCCACAGAGTCTGTGGGTCATAGGGTTTGGCAAGAGGAGCCCTGAGCTGACCAGGCATACTAGTTCCATCTGGAGGGCACAGGTGGGGCAGGGCAGGGGCCAGGGCTGACGGCAGGACAAGAAGTCTGGGGAAGGATAAACAGAGGGTCCCAGTGTGCCTCTTCATGGGGCAGGAGGTGATGGTGCTACAGACGGCATCCATTTTCTTTCCATTTTTTTCTTTTTCTCACTTAAGAAAAAGCTATAACTAGACAGCCTATGGAATGGCAAGATTGATTATGTCGTTCTGGCCTTTGAGGGAAGAAGGGGGAAAAAATCAAATTATTGGACAGGGTCTTTTTAAGAAGCTACTGCTTTAATTTATTTTCTTATATTTTGTCAATAGCTGTTGTTTTTTTCTTAAACAAGTGCTGCACTTTATAAATGGATTTTGCTTGGGCAAAACAAACACAGTTCATACTTTTCCTTCTTTCTAAAACTTACTTAAAACGTGGTGAGTGACTAAGATGGACCCACAGGGCTGGACCACCACTTGGAAGGGTGACATGCAGCTTGAAAAAGACACCTAGCCTAGGAGGATAGGGTCAAGAAGGAGGGTGGACACAGTAGCAGAACTGTGGCTGATGATCACTTCCTGGCCACACAGCCTGTGGAGGCTCCAAAATCACCTGATTTTTATTTTCTCTTTTTTGGAAATAGAGTCTTGCTCTGTCTTCTGGGCTGGAATGCAGTGGTACCATCATAGCTCATGGCAACCTCAATCTCCTTGACTCAAGTGATCCTCAATCTCAGGAGTAGCTGGGAGTACAGGCATGTCACCACACCCAGCTATTTTTTCCACTTTTTGTAGAAATGGTGGGGGGTGTCTCACGATGTTGCTCAGGCCAGTCTTGAACTCCTGGCTTCAAGTAAACCTCATACCTTAGCCTCTGAAAGTACTGAATAAATACATTTCCATTAAAATTATTTGTTTGGGACATATGCAGGCTTTGTGCTTGGCATTACAATGAGTATTATACAAAAAGATACAGAGAAAGAAAGAGCAAGTCCTTGCCTTCTGGAAGCTCACAGAACAGCTGGGCCACAGATCCCCCTGGCCTCTACTGTGCTACACATGGAGCAAGGGTCTCGAACCCAAATGTCCCCTAACAGGGCCACAGCCCAAGTTCGCCTTGTAGAAGGCCCACCCAGTGTCAACAAGTTTTTCAAGGAAAGCCAGCAATCCGAAGACTTCTATGACAAACCCATCATCACCACCACCACCACCACCGCGCCCTGTTTTTTCTGTTTTTTAGCGTAACAGGTTTTCTTTAATTCCTCCCCCCCGGGGTGGGGGGTGGGGGCGACACAAACCGTCCTGGCTGGCGCCCTCTGCCGCTGGGTCCCCCTGTATCAAACCCTCTTAGATACCAAGGGTGAGCACAGATCCCCCTCCTCCTGGCCAGGGAAGCTTGGGGGATGGGGCTGGAGTATCCCCTCCTTTCACGGGGCCACCTGGGTGGGAGCTGCCCTGACTAGACTGCCTGCCTCTGGAACCAGGCTTTCCTCATGTGCCTCTCTTCGGCTCAGATGCCTTCCTGGAACACCCAAGCCCCTCCGGAGCCAGCCGAGAGCAGCAAGTCCGCCTCAGGAGGCCGGGCCAGCCCGGGGTCTCTCTTCGCCGCCACGGCGTCTCTTAGGAATCCTGCTTCACCTGGTCGCTCTGCGGACTCAAATCACAAATTGCAGCGGACCGGGGGAAATTAGAGGATGTTGGGTGCGAGGGCGCAAGCCCGAGGCCTCTAGGGTACGTCTGACGTCAGTCGGTGCAGCCAGAGTGGGAAGATGGGTGGGACCTCCTACACCTGCAGGGCCCATCCCCAGACGGAGGCGGAGCTGCCAGGCCTGGGGCAGCACGGCCATTCTGCCTCTGTGGTCTAAACCTGGGGGCGCGGGGCGCGCGGGTCCCAACGCTATCTAAAGCAAAATGAAGCCAGAGCCCTGCCCCCGCTCGTCTTCTGCACCCTGCACGCCCGGCTGACGTCCCCAGACCTCTCGCAACGTGGGCCTCCGCTTACGCACACTTGGCATCCCGGACCCCTCAGATTTCATCTCCTTTACTGGTCCGTGATATGCGCGAGTGTAAGTGGAGGGGCCTTTTGGTGGAAAAAGCTAGACTGGCCTGTGAGCTGGGGATTCCTGGCAGAGTGACTGTGCCTCACTTCTGAGAAGAGCAGTGAGGCCCACAGAGACACTCATCCATCCAGTCCCTTGCACCAAGAGGATGCCTCTCAGCTCCTTTAGTAGGAGTCTGGACATACAGACTGGGGCCAGCTCAGAGAGTCCCCATGCACTCCAGTAAGGCAGAATGTATGTCTTCATGTGAGATGGTCAGTAGATTGGCCCTGGGAAGTGACAAGGGGAGCCCAGTTGTCCAGAAAGGGTATATGGCAGGGAAGGACTCTGTACCAAGCAGGACTGGGGTCTTCAGCAAGCCAGTGTGCAGGGTCAGAAACCTCCAGGAATGTGGACATGGATGTTGCCAGGGATTCCTGGGAATTCTGTCCCCACCCCACCCCACCCCCCCAGGCCTTGACTCTTCATGGGTCCCTCACCCAATAAAGTGGGAGCCTAGTGAGAAGGGAGGGACTTTGAGGAGACCCCAAACTGACTAATAATGCCGCCAATTGACTAAATTTATACTGAATTTACTGTATCAGGGGCTTGAGATAGAAATCAAGGTTAGTTTTAGCAAACCTGACAACAGTTTTTGTAACCCCAGAGATTTTGTCCCCAGTTTGGCACAAAGTTCTCAGTAGGCACATGGTGTCAGGGCCAGGACTCTATTGAGTGGTTGCTTTTTGCTGGGCTCTGTCCTGAGACTGAGGATGTAGCAGTGAGCACAAGAGGGTCCTTGCTCTTGGGGACTGATATTTGAAAAAGACGTGTCCACACAATACTGAAACTCACTGTGGAAACTGACATCAGAGGGTGGTGAGTGCTGGAACAGAAAGCATGGGATTCTGGGACAGTGCTCCTAGGACAGTGCTCAGGGCTGCTTTGGAAGGGAACCAGGAAGACCTCTCTGAATAGGGCACTAGGCTGCATCTCAAATCAAGAAGGACATGAAGGGGAAGGTCCAGGGAGAAAGTATTCCAGGGGAGGGGGTGGCAGTGCATAGGGCATACCAGAGGCCTTAGCTTACCTGGAGGTGATCAGGAAGGAGGGGCCTGTGGGTATCTGTGCTCACAGCTCAGCCACCCATCAGAGATCTGGCTTCTTTTGGCCAATGGTTCCAACAAAGGTGCAAGAATATAGTCTTGTTGGTCTAGCCTGAAGTCAGGGTCAGGCCTACCTGAACCACTGAAAGATAAGCTTTGAAGTGCATAGATGTGGGCAAGGCCAAAATTGCAGAGCCCACCTTGTTTGGGGTGAAGCCCCGAAGGTTCAGATGAATGAGTACCAAGGAGAGAGGGTGGGGAGGGTACATCTAGTGATGCACTAGCGCCCATTGAGTGGCCCGGCAATAGGGGAGAGCCACCCTCCCATGGCTACCTCTGCAATCCCATGGGAGGGCTCCAGCCACTGCCCTGGATGGAGCCATGGATTGTGGATGTGAATATTCAGTCCACTCACTCAAGTATTGCAAAATCACAACCTTATTTTCCTACTATCTGTATTCTTATTTCCAACCTCCATTTTCCAACTAGCAGCAGGAAACAAGTCTTGGCAAGCTCAGTGCTTATGACTTAAACTCAATTGACTCAGGGTCACCCTCCCCTATCTCCTGGCCCCTAGATTCCAGCAAATGTGGGTGATGTCATAACATCAGAAGAGGTGGCAGATGGGTCATTGGTCAGTGTTGTCCCTGCTGGCACCCCCAAGACATAGATGGGACGTCTGGTTCTTGGCTGTCATCTCCCTTCCTCATTGGCAGCCTATGAGGTGACTGTGTCCCCATCTGGTCTCTGATTGTAAGGGCCAAGAAAGTTTTGGCTGTGGCCTCCCCTCATTACAACTGGGAGGCCCTTCTAGGCTTTCCATGTCTAGTCCCTCCAGGGCTCTGAGACCAGGAAGCTTAATGGGCTGTCCTTTCAGGCCCTCGCTGCAGAGCCACCACCACCTCCCTGTTTACTGTCACCTTTTCTCTCAGGGCACAGGGTACCCTCCCAGGAAACAAGATTCAGGTGCCCCCTACAATTAGGCCCCCAGCCCTCTATCCAACACAGGTGGGCTCCAGCAGGGCCCAGCTCCCTTGTTTCCCTCCTTACATGGTTTTCTCCTTTTCAGCCAGACAGAACTTTTAACCTCCTCTACTTGTGCTGAGGGGAAAAGCATCCCAGATTTACTATTTATGATAGGACCTGAGCTTTGGAGGCTTCAGAGCTAAGATTTATCTTCTGTTTCTCTCCACCTCTCTTTGCTGCTTGCATCCCTCAAGGCTACAGTCTAGTTGCTGGGTGGTGAAGAACTTGACAGGGCAAAGACAACTCACACTGGAGGAGATGTCACAGTATTGCCCCAGGTTGGACAAGGCCCCACTCTGTGCTGAGCACTGGAAGGAACCACCCCTGTGGGGTGGGTCTGTAAAGGCGTGGAGATGCCCAGTTGGGGGAATCCTGGCAGAGGCCAGGAAAAGCTGCAAGTGGATGGAATTCAGGAGCCCTGTCCCAGCAGCTGGTGAATAAGGTCCTAGGGCTGGAACTGGGGCAGAGGAGCCAGCCAGGCCCCACCTGAGCCTTTCCAGTTCTCTGTGTTTATGTCCCAGTTGTGCCAAGGCACTCAGGAAAGCTTTTTTAAGCCCTAGGAGTAACAAAGCTGCACTCAGAGCCCCCTCCCCCAAAAGGTTGTTCACACGAGAGCCAGGATGTATAAAGCTTGTACCCAGGGATGGCAGGAATGAGAGGAGGAGACACGGGGAGCAAGTGAAACTTGGAAGCAGTATTCTAGGTTTCATTAATGCAACCAGGAGTCCCACTGAGCTCTCAAGTCTGGAAGGACATGCAGCTTCTAAACAGTGGGTTCATTTTCCTGATCATGTCAAGAAGTACAACCTGGCTCCTGCCAGGCCCCTAGATTCTAAAGCCTCTCAGAAGGACCCCTGGCATCAATTAAGTATCTTTTGGTTCTAAGTGACCAAAGCCCCCCTTTCACTATCTTAATCACCAAAGGAAATACACTGACTCACAATTGCAAGTCAAGAGGAGGCCCACATGACCACATGGAGCCTCCCTGGGACTTTGCAGGATCCGTCTCAAGGTCAGATCAAGAAGTGCCCAAAGCTGATCACATGGTTGGGATCTGGCTGAGAGGAAGCCAACCCAGACCCTTGAGGACTCTGGAGCCCAGAGGTCCACCAAGCTCTGCTGCCAGCTTTTGAAGTTTTCTCGAAAAGCAACTCTTCAAATAAAAACGACTAGAATAAAAAAAGTCAGATAACAGGCCAGGCATAGTGGCTCATGCTCATAATCCTAGCCCTCTGGGTGCTGAGGTGGGAGGATTGCTTGAGCTCAGGAGTTCAAGACCAGCCTGAGCAAGAGCTAGATCCCATCTCCACTAAAAATAGAAAAAATTAGCTGAGCACTGTGATGGGTGCCCATAGTCCCAGACACTTGGGAGGCTGAGGCAGGAGGATTGCTTGAGCCCAGGAGGTTGCTGTGAGCTATGATGCCATCGCACTCCACCCAGGGTGACAGAGTGAGACTTTGTCTTAAAAAAAAAAAGAAAAAAAAAGTCAGATAACAAATGTTGGTGGAGAAGTTGGAATACTCGTACACTTCTGCTGGGAATGTAAAGTGGCACAGCTGCTATGGAAAAACAGTCTGGCAGTTCCTCCAGCACGGTGATACTAAACATCCCAGCAACTCCACTCCTAGGTATGCACCCAAGAGAAGTGAAAACATACATCCCCGCTAAAATGTGTACGTGAATGTTTATAGCAGCATTATTCATAATACAGATGCTTCTCAACTTTTGCTGGGGTCACCTCCCAATAAACCCATCATAAGTGAAAATATTGTAAGTCTAAAATGCATTTAATACACTAGTATACCAAACTTCATAGCTTAGCCCAGTCCACTTTAAACATGCTGACAGACACTGACTGCCATTAGCCTACAGTTGAGCACAATTCTCTAACACGAAGCCTATTTTATAATAAAGAGTTGACTGTCTCATGTAATGTAAAGACTACTGTACTGAAAGTGAAGAACAGCATGGTCATGAGGGCACTTGATGGGTGGTTTCCACTGAACATTTGACACCATCTTCAAGTCAAAAATTGTAAGTTGAAGCCTTGTCAGCTGGGGACCGTCCATAGTCAAAAAAAGGTGAAAACCACTCAAATGTTCATCAACTGATGAATGGATAAACAAAATGTGGTCTAGCCACACAATGGAATGTCATTCGGACTTAAAAGGGATGAAGTACTGACACACGCTCGGACATGAATGAACCCTGAAAACATTATGCTAAGGGAAAGCAGCCAGGCCCAAAAGAGCACTTATTGATTCTATTCACATGAAACATCTAGAACAGGGACACCTATAGCAAGGGAAAGTAGAATAGTGGTCAGAGAGCTTAGGAGGGTGATAGCTAAAGGATTTCTTTTGGAGACAATGAAAATATTCTAAATTGACTGTGATCATGGCTGCACATATCTGTGAATATACCTAAAACCATCGAATTATATATTGTCAGTGGGCAAATTATACAGTATATGAATTATCTCAATAAAGATGTTAAAAAAAAAAAGCAACTCTTCGTAATCCTTTCAAGTTGACTCCAAGGAAGGTTCTAGAACCTGAGTAGTAGTCCCCACCAAGCAGACCACTGCCCCATTCCCTTACCTCCTCCCACCACATCTTTGAGTACTAGGACAAAATGCTACCCCATGGCTAGGAGCCTGAGCACGGAGCCTCAGCCCCACACCCCGTGGGCCCGTGGATAAGTCTCCCACCCTCAGCTGGACCTGCCTGGACTCTGTGCAGCCGTCAGGAAGCCAGGGCTCCTGGAGGACCTTCTATGCCTATTCTCTACACACCCTGACCGATGTTGGTGTTAACCAGAGACTCGGGTTTTGCCTTCACCCCACCTCATCTCCTTGGCCCTGCTGGCCTGGCTACTCTGCCAGCTTTGCAGTGCACTTCTGGTTGTCACCTACTTTCCAGTCCAGGTCTGTGATCCTACCACTATGCCCAGAATCATGCCTGTTTACCCTTTGCCTACTTCTACCTGGTAGGGTCACACCCGCAGCTCCAGGAGCCCCATGTGGGTCACTTCTGCTCTGACACTACTCTGTCCAGCCAGGATACCTGCCCCCGCCACTCACTTTCTGTCCAAGACAACCACCAGGGTAACCCTCTGCACTTCCACTCAAGGTTACCAGCTGGCTAGAGCCCTTTTTGGGCAGCATCTCTTCCAGCTGACAATGCACCCTTCCCCACAAAGTGAGTTCACAGCTCATCTAACCTCAGGAAAGCCTGGCCCAGGTGCCCACCCATGAAAAGGACAAGGGTGTTCCCTGCAGTGTCATTTGTAATTGCCAAAAAGCTGTAAGGCACCCAAGAGTTCATCAAGGGGACACTGGGTGACTGAAGCATGCCTGGGATAGTAAACACAGCAGCACCACATGGCAGCTCTGGGGATGACCAAAACCATGGGTGTCTGGGCAGACAGGGCTCGAGAACATATTTGAGTGAAACAAACACAGGAGGCTGGGTAAGACAGTGTGGTACCCTTTAAGAAAGGGGGGATAAACCACAAAAGAAGATTACCTCTTTTAAGGTATCTATATATATTTTTTTTAACTCTTTTTTTTTTTTTTGAGACGGAGCCTCAAGCTATCCCCCTGGGTAGAGTGCCATGGCATCACAGCTCATAGCAACCTCCAACTCCTGGGCTCAAGCGAGTCTCCTGCCTCAGCCTCCCAAGTAGCTGGGACCACAG
>CAUYQV010055496.1:0-77104 GCA_963574575.1 Galagoides demidoff
GTGTTGTTCTGGATCCCTGAAGTCCTGCAGCGAAGGATCACATCATGCTTGACCAGTGACATTTTGCAAACCTCCCCACAATGGTTTAGGTTTAGTTTAGGGTAAGTACATAGCTATATTTTTATAGCAAAATACCTACAAAACAAAAAATATATATTAACATTTCTCTTTTTCAGTCTCCACCTGGATTCTGTATTGTGTTTATTTCTGAATCTGGTTCTAAAATCAGAGGATGCATTTAAAAGACAATATGGATATACGATTGGACATGGGGTATTTAAAAGAGAAAATACAAAAGACGTCTCTATGCTGCCTCAGATCTGCTTGCAGCCTGAGAACCTGGATGAGATACAACCATGTTTGGTGACATAATGGCCAGATGAGTTTGAGCACTACTAGTAATAACAACAAAATGTGAACCCCAGATCCCATGATGAAATCTCATATCTTTCTTCAGTCTAGAAGAATATGTCTGAAACAAGAAGACTTGAGAGGAGGGATTATGGCAGTGTAGTATTTTTTAGGGCATGAAAAGAGAGTATTTAAGAAGTGTGGATAGTCAATTGTGGCAAATATTTCTGAGAAGTGGTTAAAAGAAGGCTTCCTATTATTTGTTAATTTTTTAGCTCTACGTTGGCCATTGTTGACTTCATAAAAAAAGAATTTTTAAGGAGAAGGAGGAGCTCAAACCAGATTTAAATTGTTGTTGATTAAATAGGCTTTATAAAAAACTAATGAAACCAATATGAGCAACATATTGGAGAAGTCTGACCCTGAAAGGCTAGAGAAAGACAGGGTAATAGGTAGAGCACAAGAAAGGGTAAGACAAAATTATTATTGTGATTCATTACATTGTTAAGATGGAAGAATCATGGACCTGTTTAATAGCTGATGTGAAGGAGCCGTCTAACATAGAGCTTTTCATTCTCACATTCTGAAAATAAAATAGTAAAAATTTAATTTAAATGTCTTAATTGAAATTTTAATTTAAAAACACTGAGTGTTTTATGGTATAATAACTATAATTGAGCACTTTCATTGTGTTAAAACCATGTGCTTACAATGTTTGATTTGAGATAAAGATTTACTGTACTGTTATTACAAAGCATTTTTTTGTTAGAGTTTAGATTCATCCATCACTTGCAAAAGTATTAAGCCCATCTTTGTAATAATGCATGGTAATAGCAGTATAACTAATATTTTAATAATTTAAGTAATTTAATAATAGCTGCTAGTATTTTGGTGCTTATCATTTTTTAGATACATGTTTATACGTAAAGGTTTAATATATACACATGTGAGGTTTTATACACATAGTAAGTATGAATGATATATGAAATCTCATGTATATAATAAATATTTAATTATATTTACATATAATGTACACAAAAACCTCATTTAAGTTTTATAACAATGCTCTAAAAAAGTTTTTATTGTTATCCCCATTATAGAGACCAAGAAACAGATACAGGGTCATTCAGTAATTTCCCAAGTTGTTATATGTACAAAGAAGTGGCGTTGGGATCTAAAGTCAGGGTATCTCACATAAAACCAAAATGTACAATAAATTTCCTTTCCTTTTATTGCCCTTTGTTCTACATAAATTTCAGTATAAGGGATGACAAAAATTGTGTTTAGATAGTGAGAATATCTATATTGTCATAAACGGAATGCTAGCAAAATTGAAGTTAAAGGCACTGCTGGAGAAGTCTCAGAAGTAAAAGAAGGGTGGGAACCTGAAGGAAAGGGGATCCTTGCTATATGATGGGAGAAATTTTAGCAGAATTGTATCCTGCAGTTGTGTGGGAAGGAAACCTGGTATATGAGGAACTTGGATATTCAGCTGAAGAAATTTTCAAGCAAAGTGCAAAATCTCTTGCAATTTACATTAAATATGAGAAGGGAAAGAGAAGCTGATCCAATAACTGAAAGAATCAGGATTTGATGATTTTGAATTTTTTTTTATAATGTTACCACATTAGAATCAACAAAATATAGCAGTTAAGAGAATGGGCTTTGGGGATAGAATGCTTAAATATTTACCCTAATTCTCAACTTAATAATTGTGATGTTGGACAACAAGAAAACTTTTCTTGTGTTCACTCCATCATCTATAATGTAATATAAATTTTATGCTTCATTAACATTTTGTAAAGATTAAAGATGTAGTGTATCTCACATGTTTATAAACACGGATATAGGAAGCTGCTCCTGGGCTCCCTTCACCCAGGAACACACTAATAAATATCTACCCATGATTTAACCCCTTTGAAAGTCAGAGACTAGTTGAGAGACCCCTGCCCATTGGATAACAGGAAAACTGGAGGAGGAAAAGCTAAAACACATTCAAGCATAGACTTTACTATGTTGTAAAATTGGGAAAGGAAACCCAAGAAGCATTCAGTTTCTCTATACAGGGAAGAGGGTCTGCACTCAGTATAGGGCTTAATTCTGATTTGCCCCATGGTTTGACTTTTAATTCACCAACTATGGGAGCAGAGAAGATCAGACACACACATATCTCTCTAGACCATGAGGGAGAAGAGCAGCAGTTTTACATGGATGTGCAAGTTCTTTCAGGGATCCCATCCCTTTGGGAACAGTGTAGAGAAGAGACTTAAAAAAATACAGTCTTCTGTTTTGGTGTGTCCCCAAAAGGGATTTACAAAACACAACCCTGGCTACCTAGAAGTCTGACTTCTACTCAACTTTTACAACATCCATGTAAGGGATTGCATTCTAAATATCCTAGTTATGGGAGCAGATGGAACTAGCAAACACATGCCTCTCTGGACTTCAGGAAAAAGGGGCATATTTAAATTGAAGGGAAAACATCTCCAGGGACTTAGCCTCCCTGGAATAATGCAGAGAAAAGGCTTAAATAGATGCAGCTTCTGGCAGTCCTAAGAAGAATTTAAGACACACTTCAAGAGCACCAATATTTAAAACTATCTCTCAAGGGACTCCAGCTTAAATGTAGTAGCTCTGGGAACAGAAGGGTCTGCATGCATCAATCTCCTGTGATGACTAGGAACAAAAAGATGATTATAAATGGGTGTTCAAACACTTTTAGGGGCTACATTCCCTTGGATCAGTGCAGAAAAGGGAAAAGAATGTGCAGCTGTCACTGTCTCTCAATGAGGTTGATGACACGCACTCTCAGTGGCTACTACTTGATGGCCTAGTTCTGATGGACTTGTGTCAAGGAATGAAGGGGCATACATACTCTAGTTTTTTGGTAGTGAGGAATCTAGGCCTATGCTTGCTTTCTGGAAGAAATTTGGCCACACACTAAGTGCCACAATGTCCAACCTACCTCCTGAGGAACTGTCTTCTTAAAAACCTGGATATGGAAATCTTGGAGATTTTGTGATCTTGATCAATACAGGACCACAGAAGACAAGCAGGCAGATGTATAACAGGCCCACTTCTAACACCTGTCTCTCTAGTATTAGAAGGTGCAGCCTGAGTATGAAAACAGGCAATTTCCAGAGTCTCCCTTTGGCTTAGAGCAGAGAGAGTGGAAGATAAGTGCTGGTATCTATAAATGCATTGTCAAGATAGAAAGATGAAATGCACATCCAACACTCAACATTCCTAGCTACATCTTAAGATCCTATCCTGTCATACTGGTCTTAAGGGACTGAAAAGACATGGCTCCAGGGGGTACTAAAATAAAAGAGAGTAGTGTGGAGGTGTCTTAAAATATCTGTCCTGAGGAAAACCTTCTCATACCCAAGACCATTCTAACAAGATGGAAAGAAGTAGTTGTCTTATCTAATATTCAGAAACCAATACAAAGGACCAAGGAAAATGAAGAAACTTTGTATTATATTTCTCCCCAAAGAGCAAAGTTAACCTCCATAAATCAATACAAATGAAGGACAGTTTTGTGATATACCTAACAGGGTATTTAAAGTAATGGTCACAATGTTGCTCACAGAGGTCAAGACAGCAGCACAAGAACAACAACAAGGAGACAGAAAGTATGAAAAAATGCCAAATGAGAATCATAGATATGATGAATACTACACCTGAACTGAAAAATTCAATAGAGGGGTTCAACAATAAACTGAACCAAGGAAAACAAATGACAGACTACTGGAAATCATCCAACGTGAGGTGCAAAAAGAAAAAAAAATAAGAAAGAGAAAAGGAAGCTTAAGAGACTTATGGGGTGCTATCAAGTGAAACAACTTACACATTATTAGTTTATAGGAAAAAGAAGAAAGTAATAAAGGAGCAGAAAAAAGTCTGGGAAAAGAATTAGAAAGATAGATCCAGGAAATCCATAAGACTCTGAATAAGATGAACCCAAAGAGACCCACACCATGACATATCATAGTCAAATTTTCAAAAAAAAAGTATTGATAGCAGCAAGGTAAAAGAACATTGTCATATACAGGGGAACTCCCATAAGGCTATCAGTGGCCTTCTAGGCAGAAACCTTGTAAGTCAGAAGAGAATGGTATGATACATTCAAAATCCTGAAAGAAAGGGACAGGTCAGCCAAGAATTACATAGCCAGTAATTTTATCCCTCAGATAGAAAGAGATAATAAAGATCTCAGATAAATCAAAGCTGAGTTTATCACCACTAGACCTGCATTACACAAAAGTCCTAAAGAAAGTTCTTTAAGCTGAAATAAAAGGATGGCAATTAGTATCATAAAAACATATGAAATCATAAAATCCATTGGTAAAAGTAAGTATGTCATCAAATCCAAAACACTCTAAAATTAATTCTGGTGGGTAAATTAATTATAGCTTTGGTATAAAGATCAGAAGGCAAAACCAGTAAAAACAACTGTAGTTACCATAATCTGATAAGTGATACATGTTACAGGAAAATGTAAAGTGTGACATTAAAAATATAAAATGTGACAAGAGGGAGTAATGTGGAGAGTTTGAATGCACTATCAAAATTAATCTATCAGCTTCAATTAACCTGTTATATGTATAACTTATTTTATGTATGCCTAAGGGTAACCATAAAGCAAAATTCCATAATGCATACACAAAAGGGAAAAAAGCAATAACTAAAGCATACCACTATAGAAAGGCCTCAAATCACAAAATGAGAAAGCAGGAGAAGGAAGAGGTAACAAAGAATTTAGAAAACAACGAGAAAACAATTAACAAGTGACAGGTGTAAAAACATACCTAGCCATAAAAAATCTTGAATGTAAATGTGTTAAATTCTACAATTAAAGGACATAGAGTAGCTGAATGATTTTTTTTTAAAGAACCAACTATATAATTCCTACAATGGAGTCACCTCACCTATAAGGCCAAACAAAAACTGAAAATGAGAGGATGGAAAAATGCATCCCATGTAAATGGAAACCCAAAGTAAGCATGAATAGCTATATTTATATCATATGAAATAATGATAGAGGGGGTCAGTTCAGTGAGATGATATAATAATTGTAAAAATATATGCACCAACATTGGAACACGCAAATATATAAAGCTACTGTTAATAGATGACTGAAATGGTATCTACCCAGAAGAACAAAAATCATTTTTCCACAGAGGCATTTGTGCCAGAATGTTTATTGCAGCTCAATTCATATTTGCCAAGTGGTGGAAGAAGCCCAGATGTCTATCAACCAATGAATGGATTAACAAACTGTGGCATATGTATACTATGGAATACTATTCAGCCATAAAAAGATGGAGACTTTATATCTTTTTGTTTACCTGGATGGAGTTGAAACACATTATTCTTAGTAAAGTATCTCAAGAATGGAAAAACAAACCCCAACCCAGTGTGTTCAATAGTAATATGAAACCAATATGTAAATAATTACATGCCCACATGAATAATAAAACACAAATATAGTCTGGCAAGGTGGGGGAAGGGAGGAGGGTGATTGGCAGGATCTCACCTGATGTGCTCAATATGAGGGTGTTCAGTATGCCCCCTTCTATAGCTTGAGATTTACCTTGGAAATGAGAGCAATGTAACCTAAAAATTTGTATCATCATATTAATTTGAAATTAAAAGAAAAAGAAGACTGAAATGGGGCCCCAGTCTCTTGTATCTTGTAAGAAATCAAATCTTAGCCTTATGCATTTTCATTTGTAAGTTAGTTGTTGCTTTCCTCTTGCAACTTGAAGAATTTTCTCCTTCATATGACTTTAGTTAAGTTGATGACTATGTTTCTTGGAGATATCCTATTTGCTGAATCCTATCAGTGATCCATGACACTTTTTCATCTGGATATTTGAATCTGATGATACCAGTAAGTTTTCCACAATTAATAAATTTTCTATGATTTTTGTGTTAGCTAATTCTTTAGTGACTTTTTCATTTTTTGCATTGATGTCTTGAAATTTTTTTTTTGTGTGTGTGGTGGTTCTCACTTTATCTCCAATCCTATTCATCTTATTTGTTATTCATATTCTGAATTTAATTTCTAACATTTTGACAATTTCCTTTTGTTTGGGGTTTGGTGCTATAGGTCTATTGTGATCCCTTGAGGGTGCCAAACTTGCTCATTTGGGGGGGTTGCCAGAGTTCTTTTGCTTATTTATTTATTTATTTATTTATTCTCATCTGATATTTCTGTCAGCTCAGGACAGATAAGTTCTGGAATACCTGCTCTTCTTTACTGGGAACTTAGAGAAGGAGAGGTCCGTAGTGATGCTTTTGCAACTGACTCCAGAAGACTAACCCAGCAGGAAAGGGGTGGATGCACATAGTGCCTTTAATGCATCTGTTCTTTGCTGTCTCATTACATTCTAATGACAATTACATTCTAAACTCATGCTGGATGATCATGATTAGTAATGTGTTGTTCTCCAGGACACTATTGGAAGGAAGTTTGGGCAGTGGGCTGGGTGAGTTCCTCTTCAACAAGCAAGAGATTGTGGGATATTGCTCTGTTCGGATCTTCCTGTGGTGGTGACAATGACAGCTGGGTGAGACTACCTAAGCAATGTTCATGAGTGTCAAGGCTGAATATGTTTTCTCTGCTTGGGTCCAGTTATGATGGTGGAGGGGGGCATGATGCTCTTCTCCTGTTCTTCTCTACTTGTGTATACCTTCTCCAGGGACTTCCCAGTTTTCTGAGTGGGTCACCTCATCACATTCTTCTTCACTCCGAATGTCCCCACTTACTTCTCAAATGATCTACAAGGCTCTCTCTAAGAAGACCCATCCATAGTTGGGCATCTACCTGCAACTTCTGATCCTCTCTCTGAGGACTATGGCTTCTAGTCCACCATCATTCCCCCATTTTTTCTTCTCATATTTCAAATTTGCTTTCATAGGAGAGGACTTTTCTCTGAAAATGTATCTATATTGCTTTAGTTGAGTAAGGCAGCTTGGCTTTGATTCTGGGTGCCTGCTGTGCAGTGCTCTAGTCTTTGTAAGATTTCAGCAGCTCTAAACAGTGTCAGTGGCATCTTTTCTATTGTTAGTGGCTTAGGGTGTGACTGTTAGTGGAGGCGATTGTGAAGTTCTCCTGGGGCTTGTCCTCAGGCCACAGTGGTAGCAGCAGTGGGCTGAGTGTTCCTGTCCTTAAGCCTCAGGTTGGTGTGTACTGGTGTCAGCAGGTTTGGGCTCACTGATTTTGAGGTTCTAGGTGGTTGTCTTGGGTGTCTGTGATGGTAGCAGTGGTCCAGGTGAATGAGTGGGTTTTCAGGCCCCCAGGATGCAGGTGTGGCATAGGCAATGGCAGTAGCAGGGGCAGGACAATTCTTCATCATCTAAGTGGTCCATGGTGTTGTTGGTGGTGGCTATGATAGGTTTGGTGGGCCAATCTCCAATTCACAGGTGGCAGGTGTTTATTGGTGCCATCTGTAGTGGTAGTGGTAGGTTGGGTGGGCCAAATCATAGGCCCCCAGGAGAGTAGTCATATGCTAATCATGACAGACTGGATAGTCTGTCCCCAAGCTCCGCATGGCATGCCTGGGCACTGGGAGAGTGGAGTTAGGCTGGACAGACTTTCCCCCATGTGTCCAGGTGGTGAGTATAGGGACTTACTGAGGTTGGTAGGGCTAGAGTGATCTCTAGACCCCTTGCACAATGCTCAAGTAAGGGTGGCAGCAGCTGTGTTGCAGCACTGCTAGTATAGACAGTTTGCTTTCAGTGGCCTCCACTATATTCAGGCATCTGGAATGTATATACTTTGCTCACACTTTGGCTCTGATGGGAAGAGCACACAGCAGCAATGGCTGCAGGAGAGAATGTTTGTTCTTGTGGAGTATAAAATGTATGATGACTTTGCTGTTGGGGGTCGTAGGGTCATTGTCAATGGCTCATGCTTTAGCCCTGGCAGGCAGCAGTAAGCCTTGGCACTGGCTCTGGGTAAAGAATTTCGATGTGACTTTAGGGATGTGGGGATGCAGGGCCTCTGTGGCTCTAGAGAAGGTTGCAGTGTGGTGGAGAATGGGTTTTCAGTACCTTGCTGTAGCTTCTGAGGACTGGAAGGGTGTGTGGGACCCAGCATGAGCTTCCTCACTGAAACAATGACTTCATGTGTGCTTTAGGCAACTTCCTATATTAGTCTTGGAGCCCATGGGAGTCTACAGACACATGACTGAGAGGTAGGATCCTGTGTCTGAAATGAGGATCACTGGTCTTCATTCCCCTTTCCTGTGTTCGGGAGCAGCTGATTCCAGCTTAGCAGAGCAGGCCGTCTCACATCCCTCTCCTTCCTTCCTTTAGGGCTTTCTGTTACGTCACTCTTGTTCTCTCTGGTTTGATCTATTTGAAGTGACCTATTTTTGTTCTTCTTTGTGGAGGAGACAAATTACCAGATGACTCTGTTCAGCCATCTTGAAGCCCCCAATCTGGTTTTTAAAGAAATATTCTAGCTGCCATTTTAATTCTTTGAGTTATTTGACTTCTAACCAGTAACTTCCAGTTTACCTGAGTAGGATTGTTTGGTTACTAAAAAGATATATCCCAGTTTAAAGTACACAAATACTATTTTAAATGCTTTTGTAGTGTTCATGCACCTCATGGTTTACACACTACCTCTGGATGAATTTGGTTTGTGTTTGACCTTCTTGCAGGTTGATACCTTATGGATTAATTCATACACTTAAATTGTGAAACCAATTATCTGTGGACCAAATACTAGACCAATGTGAGGTAGCATTTTGACTTTTTTTTATGAGTCACTAAACAGCCCTTCTTACTGATTATTTTTATTATTTACTCAATATGAATTATATTAAATGAGAATCATGAAGAAAGTAATCTTTTAGAGATGTGCATCTGTATCTATCTTATCCTTCAAACCTATAATCTAACAAAGTGTCTACAACTTACTAGATAAGATGAATTTGTTGACTTTTTTTTTCTGAGCGAATCCAAAATTATAACGACAGGAAAACATTTCAGCTGAAATAATTAAGATGAACTACTTGCAAGATGGTAGGAATACATAGTGAAAAAATTGTGGAATTTGAGTTTAGAAATTTCATGATGAGGAGTTGGATTACTCTAGAGTGAAAATTGAGCACGTATATAGTAGTTTGTGTTTTATGTCTTATTTTCCCCCCAGGGTTGTAGAGGAGATACTCATTTGAGAATAGATTATGTACAAATAACTATTGAAATTCAGATAAAGGGACTGTCATGGCCTACTTATTGAGGTCTTCTATATCTTTCATTTACATTTTTGAAAACAAAACCAAAACTTGATGCATAATTCAGTAATGCATCATTTTTATTTGATTTTTTTGCCTGATATTAAAAATATTTTCTTCAATATGGTACATAGCTATTTATTTGGTACAAATATGAATAAAGATATATCAAATACATTTTAAATGCTGAATTTTTCTTGGAAATGGTTAGAGATTTGTTTTACTTGTCTTCAGGGCAAGTTTACCCAATGGAAGATTTAAACAAAGATTTTAATCTATTGTTGAGAAATTTTAGTTTAACTTTCTCAAATGCAGAACTTGAGGGGTGTGAGGAACCCAGCTTTCCTTTTATGTTATCTAGAAGGAAGTAAGGGTCATGTTCATGTTGTTCATGAATAGATTGACCTGAAACTCTTGGGGCCTTTCCAAGGCTTTTTGTTCTCCCCAAAAGATTTCATTAGAATTCTTTTGGAATTATTCCCATTGTGCTAATTTGCAACTGTTTTAAGTTCATATTTATTTCTAAAAGTTGGTTCTGCAACAAGTTTAGCTGTAATAAAATAACTATGGAATTATATCCACAGTTTTGTTAACTTAATCATAACATGCTTCAAAGTATAATGCTATTTCTCTACATTCTCTAAAATATAACCTTAAAAATTCCAAGGATAACAATTTCAAGGATCAAAAATGGAAAAAAATGCTTAGTTTTCTATGACAGTAACCATGTTAGACATTATAAAGTACTATACTCATTGAATGATATTGTTTACAAAGTTTTCATAGTAAAAAAACTAGTAGCTAAACTCCTTAAGGTAAAAGATGACAATAAAACACATGCCAATTATAAACTTACTTTGATGCACTTAATCATTTAAAAAAGATTGTTATGAAAATAGATGCTTAAAACAAATGTTTAAAGTAAGTTAAAAATAAAAATTTAAAAATCATGTGAGTTTCAAGGAAACTGTATAAATATCTCTTATCAATATTGAACCAAAATATAGCCCACAAAAATACAAAAATCTTAGAAGGAAAAAATTAAAGTATACGCTCTTGACATATGAATAGCTGTAATCCCAAGACATTTGACCGATGTGTCTAATAATAGTTCCTTCACAAAATATCCATTATTAACATATATTGAATTATAGTTGTGAATTAAAGGACATATATACCATTCCATGAATATTCTGTATCTTCCCCTATGAGATAAAAACAGTTGCTTAATTAACAATAGTCTTTTCTAATGTTCTAGGGATCATGTCCCCACGGCCAGTCACACTTTTAAATACTATTACTAAAATATATCAAACCTTTAGTGCCAATGAAAAGCATGTCAGTTCATCTAAGGTGTTTGCTTCATTTTGAAAATTTGAGCTGTCCATTGATTTAAAGATCAGTTAACATTTCTCAGAAAAGACGGTGTTTTATTTGGTAAGATATATCTAGATATTTCTTTATGTTTTAGTTTTTTCCTCAAGATTTTAAACACCTGATTTTGTTTCTGCATCTGTGTACTACAAAAAGCATTCTGAGAAAAAAAAATTGGATCTTGTTTAGTAACAAAGAAGATTAACTTTATGCTTTATTAAAATAAAATAAAAGAAAAATAATGAGACCCTTGTCCTGTATGGAAAGTTATAGAATGCTAAAGAAAAGATGGTGTATTGAAAAAATGCTGTGGATTATAATCACACAAAGCATTTTAAATTCAATCCTGAAGTTGTTTATTCATTTACATTTAGGATGTTAGAAGTGCTATTCCATTTAGACAAAATGATAATTTTAATTTCACATTGTATTCCAAATACAGATGCATTAATCAATAATCACTTTTAGGAGAAAACGTGTACTTGTGAGGGAGCTAGTGAGAATGAGAGTTACAGTCTATTTTCTAAGAAAAAGGTCAAAGTTGGTCTGCTTAATAAGGGTCCTGAAAAAATTCTTTGGGTTTATTAAGACATAGCTAACTAAATTAGTGAACTTACGACAAGACATTAGATTATCAAAATACCATGCAACAAATAAAAGCATATTCTCTAGAACTATGTAATACTCACGGCAACTTAATAGTTTGAAAGTTTTTTTTAAGACTTAATAAATTTGTGGTAGTGATTACACCATTACTGCTGACAAATCTTGTTTGTAATTTGTAGGCTTTTTAGGTTATAGAAAGACTGAGAGTGATATTTGCAGGTCCTTTCTGTGACACTAGTTCTTCAAACTTTTATTAAATTTAAATGTGCTTTGGCCAAGTAGAAAATGTGCAGTACTGATTGTTAAAATTTTGAGAAACTTACCATTTCTTGATAGTCTTATTCACATTTAACATGGATTGTGTACTACAGACATTATTACTCAGTACTCCTTCTGCCATTGTAGAATATATTCTACTATTTGCAAATATATTAGGAATAATGTTACTATTGTTGCTCTTTCATATGATGATAAGGATAGAAGTGGTGAGAAGATTTTGGTTACAATCACTGTTATATCTGTTATCTGGGACTTATAGAGACATGGACACCCTAAGATCACCAGAGTTGTTCCTGCCTTTATCCTGTTGAGAACACTAATTTGAGAACTTGCAATGTGCAAAATAGGCCAGTGAGATGTTACGGAAATATATATCTTTAGAGTAGATTAAAACATTGAATTCTTCAAATGAGCCACTTATTTTAGAATGGTTCCATATGCTGTGGGTTTTTAACACCTTTATTGCAGAGGCAAAATTTATTTTGAACATATTTGTCTATAAAGTATCCAATATTTTCTGAATTAAATTAGAAATATGCATTATAAAATAATGGAGCCAATATTTACCTAGACTCAATATTTGAAAAACTACTCAGCTAAAGTCCAATGTAGCATTATGTAGTCATTTTGCCAACATATGTTCCCACAATTGCTGATGCTTGATGTGCTATTACGACGAATGACTTGTACAGAAGAAAGTTTTGTGTAATTCTGCACTTGGTCAAAATATTTTTTGTAAGTAAAATATGGTGTTTGACTTCATAATAGTTAAAGTATTACTTGTATGACCAGAGAAACAGCAGTAAGTGTATATAGCAGGCATGCAATAGTAAGTGACTAACTCCTCACTCCCACTTCTGATCACATAGTTTTGGAGATTATGAATGGGCAAAACTGTTCTGACAGATCTGAGTAGAGATAGATGTTAGGAGGATGACTTCCTTAGTGCAAGACATATTTGTGTAGAAGGGTTTTTTAAAGTCCAACTTAATTATGACTATAATTATACATATGGTAAGATACAGGCACTCTGTGAAGTCATACCATGGTTTAAGAGACAATATGAAAAATCACATAAATAAATTGACAGGCCCATGGAAATTACAGAAAATCACTGAAATTTTAGTCATATGTTTGTTTACTATGTTTCTAGTGTGTCTGTGTACGTGTGTGTTGGTGTAGGGATGAAGGTTGTCCATAAATTATCCAGCCATGTTTATATCTATTTTCTGTATTACATGGCTGGATTCTTTATGGACAGCCCTCATTTGCATATAGTGGATAGAATGGTATAAAATGTACTTCATTCAGTAGAAAAGTGATTTATATAATCAAAGGTTACGAATTCAAACTAGCCCATTATTTATCTTTATTGAATTTTGAAATCATTTAAAAATTAGTAGATTGTGGGCGTTGCCTGTGGCTCAAAGGAATAGGGCACTGGCCCCATATGCCCGAGGTGGTGGGTTCAAGCCCAGCCCCCAGCCAAAAACTGCAAAAAAAAAAATTAGTAAATTGATTCTGTTTTTAATTATTCTATTTTAATTATTTTTGGTTATTATTTAAACTCTTTCTACTTAATCCTACAAAATGGCATGACTATGATTGAGAATCTGAGCAGACTATGACTACTGGTGAGAGAAAAGCTGCACCAAGCTGATAAGCAATTAGTAGTATTCATGCAAAATGTTTCTTTTTCATTATTTTTATCTTATTTTGAACATTCTCTCTCCTTCAGAGAAACAGAAAGGGTAAGACAACTGAGAATAGAAATCTGTTTTATCAGTGTTATTTTTATGCTTGAATACCCTTTGATTCACACATTATGATTTTTAGAGAGAAACTGGGCTAAGATATGATTTGTGAAAATCACACCAGGGTCACTGAATTTATTCTTCTTGGTTTTACAAACAACCCTGAGATGCAAGTTTCCCTCTTCATTTTGTTCCTGGCCATCTATACAGTCACTTTGTTGGGCAACTTTCTTATTGTCACGGTTACCAGTGTGGATCCTGTTCTTCAAACACCCATGTACTTCTTTCTCCGAAACTTATCCTTTCTTGAAGTCTGTTTCACCTTGGTTATGGTACCAAAGATGCTGGTAGACCTCGTATCCCCAAGGAAAATCATCTCTTTTTTGGGCTGTGGTACCCAGATGTACTTCTTCTTCTTCTTTGGCAGCTCTGAATGTTTCCTTCTCTCTATGATGGCCTATGATCGCTTTGTGGCCATCTGTAACCCTCTGCGCTATTCAGTCATAATGAACAGATCCCTCTGCTTGTGGATGGCTGCAGGCTCGTGGATGTCTGGTGTTCCCGTGTCTATGCTACAGACAGCTTGGATGATGGCCCTTCCTTTCTGCGGATCAAACACCGTGGACCATTTTTTTTGTGATGGTCCTCCAGTGTTGAAACTAGTCACTGAGGATACAACCACATATGAAATGCAAGCGCTTGCCTCCACGCTCCTGTTTATCATGTTTCCTTTTTCCCTCATTTTGGTCTCCTACACCCGCATTATTGCAACAATCCTGAGGATGCCTTCTGCTTCTGGTCGCCGGAAGGCATTCTCTACCTGTTCGTCACACCTCATCGTGGTATCCCTTTTCTATGGAACAGCCAGTCTGACCTATCTCCGGCCCAAATCCAACCAGTCCCCTGAGAGCAAGAAGCTAGTGTCATTGTCCTACACTGTCATCACCCCTATGTTAAACCCCATCATCTACAGCCTAAGGAATAATGAAGTGAAAGGGGCAGTCAAGAGGACAATCACTAGAAACGTCTTACAGAAGTTAGATGTGTTTTGAATCCTATTATGTCGATATTCCTAAAGGAAGTATGGCCAATAGGATCCACCAGGAAAACCTTAAAAGGAAGAAGTGGAAGAGTGGCTCTTACTTCACCAGTGTCATTTGCTCTAGTGGATGCATTTCAGGGTATCATTCAGTGTCCTGGCACTCTCCAACAGGGATGATGGAGAGACTCTTCATGACAGAGCAGGACACGTAAGGTAACTGCCACACAGGCCAAACGATGCAAAATTCATACATCTTGGCCTGGACCACTGAGGTAAAAGGAGTATAATGGGAACCTGGAGAATGCTACAGCTACCAAAAGGAAAAAAAAATCACCTAACAAGATCTTTGTTCTTTTGTGAAGGTTGTTATCGTAGGGTTATTTGCTCCAACTCTCTCCAATCTGTTGCCAGCTTCTCTTCTATGCCAAACCAAATATGACACAAGGGGTAAAAATGTTGATTGTTGAAGTACATAAAGGCCAGCATTCTAGAGCATAGAGCAGAATGAAAAAGGATTAAAAAAAGTTACAAAAGGTAAATGAAAATACCCACCACAAACCACTATATATTCTGCTGCTAATATGATACAAAGTTAGGTGATATCATGCATTTTAAATGGCTTTTTGAAAATTGTATAAATGGTGGAGTTTAGTAGATGCCAAGAATTCATGACGCAAATTCTTTACATGGGTTGCAAGTCTAAAGAAGATTATTTAATACAATTACCTTACTGTTAATATCTGGTGACATAGTTCCGGAATTTTTTTTGGTTGTTGGCTAAATAAAAATTAACTATTTAGTAATTCCCTATTCTTAGAATTCAAACAACATAGTAAGACAAAATAGTAATAAAAATTGGAAAATGATTAGTTGAGACATTGTATTTAAACATGTGTTTGCAACAACTCAAGAGATAAATCATATTATATCTTTATTTTACAGAAAAGACAAATTAGTATTAGAAAATGTAAGTAACTTGACAAGGAAAAAATTATTTAGAGATGGCCACAATAATTTGAAGTCATACTCTTTGGAATTTGATATCCAATATGTTAACCACATAAAAACCTCTAGTCACATTTTATCATAGTAAAGTCACCACCTACATAGGAATTTGGATTTCAAAACAATGGAAAAGAAAAATGAGAGTGAGTCAAATTTAATTTTGGGAAATATTTTGTATTTCCAGTAACATAAGCATATATTGGCTTTGGATATGCAACACATACAGTGATGTATGCTCCTCTAAGTCTTCATTAGCCAAGGCTTCTCTTAATTGTGCAGCATCTTCTACTAGGAATAATCAAGCTCCACCATTCTTTGTCAATTTTCAAGAAAGGTCCCTGCAAAATACTTGTGGTTACTTTCAGGCTAATTTTGACTTGCTAAAGTACATTCTGTATCTATTGTGTGTAATGTAAATTTGAGATAGAAAAAAAATACTTCTTTTAATAGTCTTTTAATTTTTAAGCCTATCTCAAATATTCTTGAATTAATGTTATTAAGTTTAATACAATCTCGTAAGATTCTTTTGTGAGAGATTTCTACTTGCTGTATGTGACTCATGAGTAGGTTATGAGCTTGCAAACCTACTCATTTCTGAGTAGGTTTGTTGAGAATTCATGTGAGTTTTCATTGTGCTGTAACAGTTCAATCTATTCAGACAGGAGTGGACAGTGATCATATGGGGGCTTCTTACCTTTGCGTGTATAACAAATTAGTGCAATAAAACAGAATAAGTAATATATGAAAAGATCTTATGAATATTTCTGACTTGCAGGAAGCATTTTCTGAGTGTTTGATATTCTCTTACAGAGCAGATGTTATGTATTAAATAGTATATTTTAGTTATGCAGATATTATATACTGGTTGACATGTAGAATTATTTCTTTCTGTCAGTAAAAGAGGCGTAAGCCTATTACACATCCTGTGTGACTTATACTGCAAGACTTTTGACAGGTAATTGATAATATGATAATTATATTTAATATATAAACAATAATAGTTTTATTAAAATTGATGTAAGCTACAGAGATGCAAAGACTTCATGAAAGCCATTTTTTGTTTGCTTGATTTTTTTTTCAGCCTCAATTTACAAGTTGATCTTTTTCTTAAAATTTCTAAAAGCTAATTAATAGTGTCATCATTATATCCAGAGAGAAAATTGAAAAGATTATTTGGTGAGTTATTATTATACATATGTGCCATCTAACATTTTCATAGCTAATAGTAACTCTAGAGCAGTGATTCTCAAACTTCCTAATGCCACAACCCTTTAATACAGTTCCTGTGGGTCATGACCCACCGGTTGAGAAATGCTGCTCTAGAGTATTTCTTTGGAAAAAATATTTGCATCATTGTTTTTATGGTGCTATGACAGACTTTTTGGTTGCTGTGAAAAAACATTTGGCAAAATGTCTTTCCCAAATTTAAAATTTCATAGGTCACTTCCAAGTGTATGTCCCCATATTATTATTTACAAGTCATTCTGAAAATATCTCTTCTAACTCTCCTTAATTTTAAGTGTCTAAAGATGTGGAAGATCAGTCAGATTACATATTATTCAATGCAGTTGCTTATATGGGAACTGAGGCAAGAACAAAAAGAAATCAACACTGTTCATATTTCAATGAAGTTTAAAATTCCATCTTCATTTTATTTCAGCGTCAGTCAAGTTGAATTAGTGAATATAATCCAAAGTATGGTATTGCTTTACATTTACGTGTTAAAATGCAATAAATAAAACTGTCCTAAGAAGTTTTAAATTTGGTTAGGAGACAAAAATTAAGTAAGATAGTTAGAAAAAATAAAATTATCTAATGAAGTGATAAAGCAAAATTCACCATTGCCAAAATCAACGCTTCAGAATTATAAAGGAATAAACACGTATTATAAATTAATATCGACAGTGAGTGATAAAATATGGAGGGAATAAAAATTGGGTAAAATTAGTTATGGTAGGATTTTAACTGTGAAACAAACCCCACAAATGTGGTAGTCATTTATTCATTAACTTGAATTCACAAACACTCAATAGCAATACGATCATAAGAAATTATTATCAGCCATGAGTAATCATTTCTGCACAGGTTTGTTATAAAGTCATGTGAGTTTTCTTTGTGCTGTAACAGTTCAATCTATTCAGACAGGAGTGGACAGTAATCATATGGCGGCTTCTTAGCCTGTGAGCTAGTCATATGCCTTAGTAGAAGGCAGAGACATTTCCTGTGGATAAGATGTGAAGATTAGATACATAGATGTCCATAAAGTTTGTGTTCAAAATCAACTATTTTCTGATTTTCTTGCAGCTAACTTGTGACATGTAACTTAAGCTCAGATATCAGATTGACATTTGTGAAATAATACAAGGAAATGAGGCAGTGGGGCTGCCCATGCAGCCAGTGATTCCCAGCATCCAGCAGAGACAGGAGAGGCAGTGGTGTGTCCCTGTGTCCTGCTGGGAGAGCAAGCTTAAGCTGTGCATTTATATGTTAGTTGTGCCACAACATCTAAATCTGTTTGCACACTAACTATGCGTCATTTTTTTGGATTTTCACTCTGGTTCTGGTTGTCCATTTCCCTTCTCACTTTCTGTGCTGTGCCTGCCTCAATATTTTTCTAACTTTTTTTTTCCTGTGTAAATCAGCAAGAGTTAGTTTCAGTTTTTTGGCAATGAAGAATTCTGATAGACACAAAACCAGACGTCAGTAAACAAATAGTGTTCATAAGTTCAGTCAAAATCCTTCATATGCAAGTCTCATGGAGGATATATTCTAAGTCTATGGGAAAAATATTTATATATACACATATTATCATCATCAAAAGTTAGACATGAGTAATCTATGAGTGTGGAGAGGGTGAAGAATTTTTAAAAGGGTCTTTGGATGAGAACCTAAATATGATAATGGCATGCATTTCCTTTTTCAGACAAGTTGGATTTATTTCTCTATAAACTCATGGGCTTTTGTGGGAAAATGGCTGATAAAGAAAAAATAAGATAAATTGCTCCAATTAATTTGCAATCTTACCATGTTCAAAAACCCTATATGAATAAAACATAATCAAGCATAGCAGAAGAAACATTAATTTTAGTTTCCTTCTTTTATTTAAAAGTTGTTCTTATACTTTGAGTGTGCACTATGATGTTTTGATGCGCGCGCACACACACACACACACACACTAAAAAATGACTGGCTCAGGCTGTCTTAACATCCGCATTACCTCATGTACATTTTTGGGGTGGTAAGGAAACCTAGATGTCATTTATGATTCTTTCATTCACTGTCTTATTGATCTTGATTGAGATAGAACCTATCTGAGAATCACTTTGATCATTCACAAAAGAGATGGTTATAAATTACAAGATATTAAATTTGACAAGAAGAAATAATAAGGAATGTCTTATGTTGGATATAGAAACATACAGCAGAGAACACGAAGAACTTAGCTACTTTGCATGTTAATTGGTATTTCCTCTTATTCTTACACATAAAGACTGAACTTGTATATTTTTCAATAAATTTATAGACAGTGTTTATAGCCTATTTTGTTTCTCTTAATCATCTCCAATAAAATATACCTGATCACTGTGTATTTATTATAGCTGTGACTAAAATAAATAATGTTATTTTTACTTAGTCTATTTCAGCCTAATATTTTGGGGGCCAATTTCAAAACAAATAGCAGATACTGTACCATTTTACTCATCAATACTTCATTATTTAACCCTAACAAATAAAGAATTTAAAAACAACTCTAATAACATTGTCACATTCTATACATTTTAAATTATCCAAACAACAAAAAAAAATGCTACTTCAAGGTTTCTTTGGTTAAAGTATTAATAATTTGAGTTCTACATATTGTATTTAAAGAAAGTATTTTATAATTTCCACTTAATCTCTAGAATATGTTCCCCAGTCTCTTTTTTTTCTATGCTTTTGTTTTGCTGAAGTAATTGATTTTATTTTAATACAAAATATGCCACATTCTGAATCACATAGTATGGATTCTTAAGGTATAATTTAACATGTTTATCTCTTATATTTTTTATAAAATGGCAGTAACATATGGACTGTTAATTTTTGAATAGTTTTAAAATATACAATTAACAATTTCTCCCCCAAAATTTTAGACTAAACTTTATTAATCACTTTTATTACTAGTACTTGGTATGATTTAATATACTGATTCTTTTTCTGGTTTCTGTAATAAATATATTTTTTCTGTACAACTAGATCATGTGCTTCTAAAGAAAAGGCTTATGTGATCTATTTTATTGTCATTATTTTCCTAATAAGATATACTAAATATAAGCAATAACATAATTTTATACATATCTTTTAACATATCTTTTTACTCTAGTAATTTTTTTAATACTTCCAATCAATAATTAGTTACTTTTGTGTTACAGATGTAGAATGTAAGGAACACAGCTTCAAGATGAACAGAAATGTCAGATAAAGTATAAATGTGATCTCTCTTGGCAGAAATTTGTTTCTTATCAAATTACTTAGGTACACATATGATTTAATATCTACCCATATCAAATAAAATATGACAAATATACAATATGGTTTTTTAATTACACTAATACAGTATGAGATTTTCTAAAATTCTCAAGACAGAAATGTTATTGACATTTTAACCTCAAGTTTCAGCTTTTAAACATCTTTGAAAAGAAAACAACTGAAAATTTGTATCAGAACAGAAAAATTCAGGCAAAAACAAAATCCCAAAGAATTCACATCATATAATTTTTTTAAGTAGACCAGGTGTGATGGCTCATGCCTGTAATCCCAGCTCTTGGGAGGCTGAAGTGGGTGGATTGCCTGAGCTAACATGTTTGAGACCAGCTGGAGCCAGAGCGAGACCTCCTCTCTAAAAAATAGCTGGGTGTTGTGGTCTGTTGCCCCAGGTATGTGGAAAGCTGAGACAAGAGAATTGCTTGAGCCTAAGAGTTGGAGGTTGCTGTGAGCTGTGACACCACGGTACTCTACCAAGGGTGACGTAGTGAGACTGTATCCCCCCAAAATGATAATTGCTTTCAATTTTGTTGTTGTTGTTGATGGAGTTTTTGGCCAGGGCTAAGCTCAAACCTGCCACCCTCGGTGCGGTGCCCTACTTTTTAAGCCACAGGCACTGCCCAATAATAATTGTTTTAAGTTTATTAAGGTTTTATAAAAAACTGAATGTAAGAACTGAATATACTCCTTATATATGAAAATAACAGTGTCAATAAACTGATACATTAATTTGATAAAAATAACAAATGGAATAAAAATGTTTTATTATTTTGAAAGGTAAATAATTATTGTCGGAAGGCAGTTTATGTAAAGAAGTGAAAGGACAAATATGATTTTGTATTAGATAGTATAACAGAAAAATTTTGTCCCCATCTAGACACTTTGTAATTGTTCTTACTAATTAATTTCCTACATATGCCATTATGATTCTACTTCTTAAATAGAGACAGAACTCTTTGTAGAAAGTCCTTAAATGCTTGCTTCACCTGCTGGTTCCTTAGAGTATAAATGAAAGGGTTCAAAAGTGGGGCAACTGAAGTGTTGAGCACAGACACTCCCTTCATTAAAGATATCCTTTGCTTGGCTGAGGGTTTAATGTACATAAAAATGCAGCTGCCGTAGGAGAGGAAGAGGACAATCATGTGGGAGGAACAGGTGGAAAAAGCCTTCTTTCTCTGGCTGGCAGAAGGGATTTTTAAAATTGTTAGGGCGATATGTGTGTATGATAGAATTACTAATACCAGAGTGACAAGGAGAGTCACCAAAGCTAAGATAAAACTCATCATTTCCAATAAATGTGTATCTGTGCAGGAGATTTGCAGTAGAGGAGCAGTGTCACAGTAAAAATGATCGATCACATTGGAAGCACAGAAATCCAGCTTTAGCCCTAAGATGAGCCCTGGAAAAATGATGAGGAAACCAGAAATCCAAGAGCTAAGAACTAGCTGAACGCAGATTTTGGTGCTCATGATGGTTGTATAATGCAGAGGTTTGCAGATGGCAACATAACGGTCATATGCCATGACAGCCAGGAGATAAAATTCAGACGCACCCAAAAGGAAGGCAAAAAATAACTGAGTTGCACAACAGTTATAGGAAATGGTTTTGTCACCAGTTGCCATGCTAACAAGCAGTTTAGGGATGCAGACTGTTGTGTAAGAAATTTCTAAGAAGGAAAAATTTCTAAGAAAGAAATACATGGGAGTCTTGAGATGAGAATCCAGCAGAGTGAGGGCAATGATAATCAGGTTGCCTGAGATGCTTAGCAAGTAGGTGAGAAGCAGGAAGATAAACAGCAAAATCTTCAGTTTTGGATTCTCTGTCAATCCTAGTAAGATAAACACTGTCACTGTTGTACGGTTTTCCATTGCTTCTTCTTGATCTGCTTCTGTGCTAGTTAAAATGTTGAGAAAAATTATCTAAAGGTACCCATGGTAAAAGAAAAGATAACATTGTCAAAATTTTATAATTACTATTGATTATATATACTAATGAGATACTTTTTTGAAATAGTTTAAGATAATCTCTAGCAAAATCTATTATTTTGCATACAGTGAGCACAATAAGTCTTTTGTGCAAATCTGCGGGAATAAAAAAGACTATCTTATAAAAATTGTCTTTAAATTCTTCTCTGGTTAGACTTGTGGTGATGAAGTAAGAATATCCATGCAAAATAGAGTTTTTTTCCTTCTGTCAGCATGTAAGGGTTGAAATGTCACATTGCTTACCCAGCCCCGTGGACACTTGAATGCAGTTGCCTCAAGGAGCTGACTCTGAATTCAAGAGTGAAGCATCAATGTCCACAGCAATTGACAACAGAAATCTGTTTTTTGCCTTAAGATGAAAACTATAAGAAATTAGTATAGTCGTGACCATGGCTCTTCAAATGTTTGGTCTTTGGCATATATACTCAGCTAATAACACTCTTTTATAATTTTTTTATTTTAGTAGATTTAGGGGTAAAAGTTAAATGCCATTACATGTATATATGACATAGTGGTCAAGTCTGGGTTTGAAGTATACTGATAACCCAAATAGTGTACATTGTAGCCAATGATTCTGATTATACATATATATATATATATATATGTCATTGTGTTTTCTCTATATCTATCTCTTAATTTTTTGTGCTACTTTTCACTTTCACTATCCCTATTCCAATACTAAACCATTCTGCCTAAATCATTCTGATTGTGTAGTAAAACTGACAGAAACAGAATTAGCAGATTCAATGTTTCTCGTGGTCATAGTTCTAAAGATGGGGAGAGAATAATAAAGGAAAATGCAAGATAAAGTGAACAAGGGATTATAGAAAAAAAAGGAAGAAGAGAAAGAAGACAAAGGAAGTAGAAGTAGAAAACAGGTAAAGATGGTAATGGAAGAAAATAAACAGACACTTACCATTGAAACCAAGTGTTTCTACAGATAATACAGTGACTTCTAATTAGGTCTTTGCTTCATGGCTGATACTGAGGCTTAGTTATAACAGAACTACAATTTCTTTCTACCTAGGAGAAAACAGAGGAGAAATTTTTGCTCTGATTATCAGTCACTGAGCAAGGGTTTAGACACATGCAAATTACCAGCTTCCCTGAATTAATATAATCAGTCAAAAGCCAAGAAAATCCAAATGGAGTTGATTACATGGTTGGAAATTTATAAGTCTCATTATGCTAAGTACCAGGAAACTCCCTAGCTATGAAGAGTTTCTTCCCATGAGGGTGAATTTTTTCTTCAATGGCTTCATGATCAATAGCAAACATTAAATAATTTTTATAGGTCCATGGAATATGCAACACTCAGGTTATAAACCGAAGAACTAAAGAAGTATAAAACAACATCACTGACAAATACAGTTTACCAATATGTTTAGGAGACAAGAATGCACAAATATAACAATATATAGTGTGTGATAAGCTTGAAAGTAAATAGGACTTAATTTTACTATGTGTTAGAGGAGACTAAGAGAAGAACTTCTGGGTGCTTGGGGAACTCAAGGAACATTTCTAAGAGAGGCTAGACCCTCACGTGGGCAGTAAAGACAGAATAAGAACAAAGCATACCTAGGTAGAAGAAACAGCGTGAACAAAGATGCATAAGAATAAAATCCCATTAATCAATTAAAATTTATGAGAGAAAGTGAAAAGGAGGTGAATGAATAAATAATTAACCAGTTTTCTGCAGGGACTATCTAAAGCTCTAGAGATTCTAGTTATTACTGCCAAAGTATAATAACATCCTCCTAATATGTAAACACCTTTGTCAGAGCTTAGGGACAATCTGAGGAAATGAATTACATTAAAATGACTATATTTGCTTGAGTCAGAAACAGAGTCTGTCATTCCCACAGCAGAATTATATCAAATCAGACTAACTTTCCTCCTTTCCACCAACTCCCTGCATATTCACTGTAACAGGGTATTACAATATGCATAATAAGCCTATCACTTTTATTTCTATTTCCATTACAAACTAAAAAATGGTTTCCCTTTTTATAAAAATCATGAAGAATCACTAATCATATTAGTGATATTTAATAAAATCAAATTCCAGTCCTCCATCATTAAATACAATATATAATGTGCCACAAGCGTAATCAGAATAATTTAAATAGAGAAAGAATAATTAAATTTAAAGCTATTAAAATAACTAAGTGTTTTTAGATTTTTAGAGAAATTTATCTTTAATAAAATATGGATTTATAATTCAATCTGAAAAATACATTGAAACTTGCAAACTGTTGTTCTTAAATTATTTAGGTGAAAGATTTTGTTCATTGATGTTCACATCCCTTTTTTTCCCTCCTTCCCATGTGTAATTTTTAAATAGGTTTTAACCCTTGTGGACATTTTGTGATTCTAGCTTGCATTGGCAGTTTAAACTATCTAAATTTCTCTTTCATTCTTTATATTCAGAAAGGTTTTTTTTTCTTTCTTTTTTTTATTGTTTGGGATTCATTGAGGGTACAAAGAATTAGGCTACACTGATTGCATTTGTTAGATAAAGTTCCTCCTATAATTGTGTTCTGCCCCCAAGAGGTGTGCCATACACCATGACCCCCCATCACCCTGCCTCCTCCCCACTCCCCACTTGCTCATTCCCCTAAGTCCCTCAAGTATTAGATCATCTACTGCCTTCATATTAGAATAGAGTACACTAGATTTTGCTTCTCTATTCTTGTGATGCTTTATTAAGAAGAATGTGTTCCACCTCCACCTAGGTTAATACCAAAGATGTAAAGTCTCCATTTTTTTTTAGTGGCTGAAGAGTATTCCATGGTATACATATACCACAGCTTGTTAATCCATTCCTAGGTTGGTGAGCATTTAGGCTGTTTCCACATTTTGGCAATTGTAAATTGAGCTGCAATAAACAGTCTAGTGCAAATGTCCTTATGCTAAAAGGATTTATTTTTCTTCTGGGTAGATGCCTAGTCATGGGATTGTAGGATGAAATAGGAGTTCTACTTTGAGTTCTTTGAGGATTCTTCATACATTCTTCAAAAAAGGTTGTATTAGTTTGCAATCCCGCCAGCAGTGTAAAAGTGTTCCCTTGTCTCCGCATCCACACCAGCATCTGCAGCTTTGAGTCTTTGTGACATGGGCCATTCTCACTGAGGTTAGGTGATATGTCAGGGTAGTTTTCATTTGCATTTCTCTGATTTTTAGGGACAATGAGAATTTTGTCATTTGTTAGCCATTCATTTGTCTCATCTAGAGAAGATTGTATTCCTGTCTCTCACCAGTGATATACGGGATTATTTGGCCTTTTTTTGTTGATTAATTTGAGTTCTCTAAAGATCTTAGTTATCAAGTTTTTGTCCGATTCATAATATGCAAACATCTTTTCCTATTCTTAAGGTTGTCTGTTTGCTTTGGTTGTTGTTTCCTCAGCTGTATAGAAGCTTTCAATTTAATTAAGTCCTATTTGTTTATTTTTGTTATTGTTACAATTGCCACAAAAGTCTTCATAAAATCTTTCCCCAGGCCAATATCTTCAAGTATTTTTCCTATGCTTTCTTCGAAGATTTTTATTGTTTCATGCCTTAGATTTAAATTTTTATCCATCTTGAATCAATTTTTGTAAGTGGCAAAAGGTGCATGGGGATCCAGTTTCAGTATTTTACATGTGGTTATCCAGTTTTCCCAACACTATTTCTGAATAGGGATTCTTTCCCCTTTATGGTCTTATTTATTTTATCAAAGATCAGGTGGCTATTAGAGGTTAGTTTCATCTCATAGTTTTCTATTTAGTTCCAAATGTCAATGTCTTTATTTTTGTGCCAATACCATGCTGTTTTGATCACTAGGGCCTTTCAGTATAGCCGAAAGTCTTGTAGGGTGATACCCCTGGCTTTGTTTTTATTACTAAGAATTGCCTTGGCTACATTGGGTTTCTTCTGGTTCCATACAAAGTGAAGAATTATTTTTTTTCCAAATCATGAAAATATGATGATGTCATTGAATCTGTAGATTGCTCTGGGTAGTAAAGACATTTTAACAATGCTGATTCTTCCCAGCCATGAGCATGGGATGTTCTTCCATTTGTTAACATATTCTGCTATTTTTTCTCTTAGGATTTCATAATTTTCTTTGTAATGGTCCTTCACCTCTTTTGTTAGATATATTCTTAGGTGTTTTATTATTTTTTTAAGCTACTGTGAAGAAGATTATTTCCTTGATTAGTTTCTCATCTCGGCTGTTATTGGAGTATACAAAGGCTACTGATTTGTGGACACTAATTTTATATCCTGAGACTTTGCTGCATTTTTTTTAATCACTTCCAAGTGTCTGTGGTTGAGTCCTTGGGGTTCTCTCTATATAAGATCATATCACTGGCAAAAAGTGAGAGTTTGACCTCCTCTACCCCATTTGGATGCCCTTTATTTCCTTCTCTTGCCTGATTATATTGGCCAGAACTTCCAGCACTATGTTAATAATGCTGGAATTATAGTGTTGATAGAGGACTACCTTGTCTGGTTCCAGTTCTATGTGGAAAAGCTTTCAGTTTTACTCCATTCAGTATAATAGCTGTGGGTTTGTCAGGGATGGCTTCAATCATTTTCAGAAATGTGTCACCAATGCCTATATTCTTCAGAATTCTAATTAGAAAAGGATGGCCAATTTTATCAAATTCTTTCTCTGCACTTGGTGAGAGGATCATATGGTCTTTTTTTTTTTTTTTTTTTGGTTCTGTTGATATGGTGAATTTTGTTTATGGACTTTTGTATGTTAAACCAGCCTTGCATCCCTGGGATGAAACCTACTTGATTGTGATGTATGACTTTTTTGATGAGAAGATGTAGTCTACTGGCTAGGATTTTGTTTCTTTTTTGTTTTTTTTTTTTTAATTTTTTAAATTAAATCATAAACACATAGGTCCTGTATACATTAATCCATTTACACGGTACAATGTGCTGATTTCATACAGAATTAGGAATGCTTACATCAGTGTCATTACAGCTCAATTCATAATAGCCAAGTCATGGAAGAAACCCAAGTACCCATAGACCCATGAATGGATTAATGAATTGTGGTATATATATGCCATGGAATACTATGCAGCCTTAAAAAAGATGGATACTTTACCTCTTTTACGCTTACATGGATGGAACTGGAACATATCCTACTTAGTAGAGTATCTCAAGAATGGAAGAAAAAATATCCAATGTACTCAGTACTATTATCCAATTAATTTAGAATAACTTACACTTTCATATGAAGAAAATAGATCAAAACTATGGCTAGGATTTTGTTGAGAATTTTTGCATCTATATTCATTAGTGAAATTGGTCCAAAATTCTCCTTTTCAGTTGGATCTTTTCCTGGTTTTGGTATCAGGGTGATGTTTGCTTTATAGAACATTTTGGGGAAGATTCCTTCCTTCTCAATTTTGTGGAATAATTTCTGCAGTATGGGTATAAGTTCTTCCCGCAGTGGCAGACCGCTGACTGCTGAGACCTTCTCAGTATGGCTGCTTCACCAGCCACCAAACATTTGGCTAGGCCACTCCAACTGGCATTCAAATCTGGTTGCTTAATACTGTTCAAGTCTGCCCACTCTTCCAAGCTTTCCACTCAATGTGCAGCTTCCCTGAACAACTGAAAACTCTGGAAAGGCTTCCTCCCATCCCAGACCTCTTTGGGGGCCCAGCAGATCCCAGCCAGTCACAATCACTTGCCTAATTCGTCAGATTTCCATTATTCAAGATCATATGCTATATCCATCTCACTACCTCCTCACTGTGCTTCCTGAGCTATAACTCTGGGTAAGGTCCCCATGCCAGGTATGATTGCATTCTCTCTTTTTCCCCAGTTGTTCTAGGTGAGGTCAGCTAAATGATCCTTCTGGTTTGCCATCTTGCTTTGCCCCTCCAGAAAGTTTTAAAGTTAATACAAACTACCAAAATTAACCAACTATTTGTCCTGTCAAGTAATTCTGTTTTGTATACTTTCAGAGAATGTCCTAAAGGAGATTTTTTACAAAATATCATACCGCGTTTAGGTCATGATACATTCATTTTTTGTTCATTTATTTATTAATTCATTCATCTCTTCCTTGAATATATATTCACTGTGTCCATGTGACATGCCAGGCACGCATTATCTATCTATATTCAAGATTCATGAATATGAATGTGAAATTGAGGACATGAAGGATTAAGAAACAAGTTCAGAGCACTTGGGGAAATTTCCATCTTCACCTCCAAGATATAAAGATATCATAAATAATTGTTCCACCCTACAACAAGGAAGAGCAGAACAAACTTGAAATCAGTGTCTTACCAATCAGAGAACTAGTGCTCATCAGAGACCCAGTGTTACAAGACAAACCACTGCCCCAACATCTAGACAGAGAAGTTCATCCAGAGAGACACAGTTTGTATCTGTCTACCTGGAACAGAACCAGGGAGGAACATTTCAATGGTAGCTTTCACTCATTGTTAGAGGTTGATCATAGAGTGGCATGAGCAGTCTTAAGGGGGGACCCCACATTTTAATGAGTTTTGCTTTTAGAATCTCACTAAGTTCTCAAGGCAAAAAGTCAAGAAAGATCTCCTTATGGCTTTAGAATGGGGAGGAGAAAAGTAATCATTAAATATGACCAGATAACTTTCTACAACAAAAACCTACTCTGGAGGACATAAGATTTTGTGAGAAGTTTATCCCACCCTAGAGAAGAGCATTTCTCAGACTCCATCCTTCTTTAGACTTCTAGATAAGTCTAGAAGATCACGGCTCTGAAATATTGCCTTCTGAAGACTGAGATTTAGCCACAAATATACAGATAATAAATAATAATAATAAATTACAACTGCAAGAGCAGGATGATGCAGATTCTCTTTGAGAAAATACACCTAGAAAAACCTCAAATCAGCAGATGAGCCACATAGTAGGACACTGGAGGGATTGGAAACTATCCAAAACATAGCTACAGAAAACTCCGAGACAGATTAAGATAAAATCACACATTAAAGCAGTGGTTCTCAACCTGCCTAATGTCACAACTCTTTAATATAGCTCCTCATGTTGTGATAACCCCAAACCATAAAATTATTTTTGTTGCTACTTCAAAACTATAATTTTGCTACTGTTATGAATCGTAATGTAAATATCTGATATTAGGTTACCCCTGTGAAAGGGACATTCGACCCCCAAAGGGGTGGCAACCCACAGGTTGAGAACCGCTGCATTAAAGGTTTATTTACCTTAGTTCCTATTAAAAATACATCATGCCCAGTTTTCAACAAAAACTTATAATGCATGCCAAAAGTTAAGGAAAAACAAAAAACAAGAAAAAGCCTAAAGAGGGATAGAAGCATCAAAACCAGAATCAGAAGTGACACAGATGTTATAATTGGGTATGCATTAAAAGTTAAAAAAGACATAGATAATATGCAAGATGGAAGGATAAAGTAACTTTGATTGTGACAGAAACTTTAAGAAAGACTAAAAAAATGCTAAAAACAAAAAATAAGCTTTAATACAAATGAAGAATGCCTTTGGTGAACTCATCAGTAGATTGCACATGGCCAAGAAAAGAATGATTTCATGATCTGATAGAAATTCAAATTACGTCAATAGAAGAGGTATTTTGGAGAAGACATAAATGGACAAGTGCATTAAATTGTATATTCCACTCAACTGACTGACGTTTTTCTTAGTTATACCAACTCCCTATTATTAAAATTAACTACAAATCTATTATTTATTAGTATGCTTTTGTCTTTAATGAGTGGCAATATTTTGAAGCCCCCAACTAGATTATCTCTGATGTTGATGGTTTTTTTACTCTCTCTTTTCATTCCTTATTTTCTCCTTTCTCTTTGCTTTCATCCTTACTTTCTCCCATCTTCTTTTTTCTTATTTATTCTTTCTTTCTTGTTTACTTTAATTCATAGACAGATTTTTAAGAGGAATTTTATCAAACTGACACATTAGCAATTAGGGTTATAGGAATTCACACAATGCCTTTTATAGTGGCCTCTTGGATACTTGATAATAAGAATCCATGGCCCCAAAGTTCCCACATTTGATGTATGTTATAAAATTACAGAATCAAATTTACAGAGGCCAAGTTAATTCCAAGTATGAAAACATGACTAAGCATAACATAATCAAACCGGAAACATCAAAGATAAAGAGGAAATCTTTAACATGGCCAGATAAAAAGAAGCAGTTACATATGATGAATAGTAAGGAGCTATGACTTGAACAATTGCTGACTTCTCATCACATGCTATAGAGGTAAACAAAGGGTGATCTTTAAGGTGCTGAAAGAAAAGCAACAATTGTCAACCCAGAGTTCTATATGGTGAAATTATCCTTCAAAAATGAAGGGTATGATCCCCACAATATCATTCTCTTCACCCATCCTCCCCCCTCCCCTCCCCCTCCCCCTTCCCCTCCCCCCTTTCCTCTCCCCTCCCCCCTTCCCTCCCCTCCCCCCTCCCCTTTCCTCATAGTCTAGGGCTCCATTTGGATCGTAGCTTTCTTAAGATAGCTAACAATTAGTTTCATAATAGTGTGGAGTACATTGGATACTTTTTCTTCCATTTATCCTATTAGGGTACATGTGAATTTGTCTAAAGGTTGAATATAAATGCCTTAACACAACAATTATGAGAAAGACATGATGGCTATGTTAGCCAGTTGGATGAGAGTTTTCCAAACTGCATATGGAAGCAACACACTGTATCCTATGAGAGAATTAATATACATAATTATGATCTAATAAAAAAAAAATAAAGAAAAGTTCCAGGTTAATAAAAGGGGAAAAGGCATCACTAGGAAAAAAAAAGAACAATGTAAGAGACAGTGCAAAAGCAAGAAACAGCAGAATAGGTTGAGGGATCTGTGGGTTCTTCAGTACCCACGAGCATACAGGATACAGTCGGGAGAAGAAAATGAGGCTGACAAAAAACTAAAGGTAAGCAAGCAGCTGCTCATTAAGGATTTTGCCGAGGAGTTTGAATTTTATTTTACTGTCAGTGTTGACTGCCTCAATTTTAAAGTGATAAATGTTTAATTCTTAGATATATATCCTTCTTAACATTTACCCATGGTTTAAAATATGAAGCTTGAGAAATACTGAGCTTTAAATGCAACTTTAAGATGAGCATAGTAATAACAATCATTCAGAACATTTGATTTAAAATAATTTTTGTCAGATCTGAAAATTGCACTCTTCTAGTCAAAATTCTGATAGGAAGGTATCTTTAATAACTCATAAACCAATTTTTAAAAGATAATACACAATGGCAATTATATCCAATTTTTCATTTTTATGAAAAAAAATTCTATTTGTACTTACAATACACTACTGTGGATACATGTTTGTAAATACTGATTTAAGATCTAGCATCTTAATATTTAAAAACAAAGTATCAAATTTAAATAATAAGCCTGAGGGATATCACTTCCACCTAAGTGTCACAGAGACTGGGTTTACTCTCCCACCTGAGATAACAATAAACCTGGACAAAATGCACAAAACTGACTTTAAAGATAGGGACATCAAGTAAGGAAAGACATTGATCTCTGAAAGATGAAAAATGAATGCTATGAGTCCTCTCTAATTGTCTCCGATCACAACCCTGAGAGAGTTTTCAGGTTGATATTCAGAGAGTGGTAACCCAGGTATATCCCTGAAGATTCCCTGAGTAGAGGAGGAGATGAGTGCTTGGGCAGTTCAAGGTAGCCAGAGTTTGCAGGACAGGGTACTGAAAAAGACAGACCTTCAAAGAGAATTCCTGAGATTTTTGGAAAGTCACCCATGTTTATTCAACAAAGTACCTGTCAACACAAAGGCATGAGGAAGTTACCCAAAGCCAGAGAGAGGAAAATGCTCAAAAGAATTGGAGGAATCACACAGGGTCAGAACTAGATGTAGAAACTACAGGGCTAAATATACAAGTTATTTGATTTTTAAAATATCTTTATGATAGAGATAACTGCTTACGCAAACAGAGAAATAATGTAATATGGGGCTTATAATATATAAAATCAAATGTTTGACAATAATAGCATAACGGTGGTGGTGGTGGATAAGAATACTATTATCATGTTTTTATATTGTATCTGAATTGATATACTGTCACCAACATTATGTCAAATAACCAGTTTGATTATACTATTAGCTACAAAGCAACCTCAAAAACAACAAAATGGAGAGATATAGCTAAAAGCCAAGAAAGGAGATAAGTTGAATTTTTAAAAAAATTAATCAATCTAAAATATGGCAGAAGAAGAAAATAAAAAGAACATAGAAAAGATAAGACAAAATAGTAAAATGATAGATTTAAAACCAGCAATATTAATAATCACACTAAATATAAATGGTCTAAATAACCCAAGGAACAGATTGCCAGACTGCATTTTAACAAAAAAAAAAAAAGATCTAACAATATAGTATCTATAAGAAATCTACTTTAAATATAAAGACATAAATAATAAATGGATAGAAAATGTACGCAATGTTATCACTAATAAAAACAAATATTATGCAAAGGAGATTTTAGAATAATATTACTATATATAAAAGAATGTGATTTCATAATGATAAGAAAGAATGTCCACTGGGAGCATGTGTAATGATCCTAAACTTTCTTAAACTTGATAACAGAACCTGTTATCACATAAAGCAAAAACAGAAGTACAATAGGAAAATTAATACATATGGTACAGGACAGCAATATCACTATCTCAATAATTGATAGAATAAGACAACCAAATATCAATGGATAAATGGATAAAGAAAATGTGATACATATACACAATGGAATATTATTCAGTCATTAAATATAATAAGATACTGTCATTTTCAAAAACACATATGGACCTGGAGGACATTATATTAAGTTAAATAAGCCCAAAACAGAAAAACAAATATCTTATGTTTTCACTCGTAAGTGGGAGCTAAAAAAGTAGATCTCATGGAGGTAGAGCATACAATGACGTTACCAGAGCCTGGAAAGGGTAGGAGGGCAAGGAGATGAATACAGGCTGGTTAACAGGTATAAAAATACAGTTAGATAGAAGGAAGAAGTTCTAGCATTCTCCAGCACTTATCGAAGGGTGCCCTCTAAATATGTGCAAGTTACTATATGTCAATTTTGCATCAATAAACCTGTTTAAAATAGAAAATAGAAAGGAAGGAAGGAAGGGACTGAGGCAGGGAAAAGGAAAGGAAGGAAAGAAGAAAGAAAAGAAAGGAAGAGAAAATAATAAAATAGTCTGGAGATTTTAAGAGGCAAATTTAGAAAATTCCAAACGTCACTTCATAATAGCAATAGGTCCTAAACTCCCAATACACTGAGTTTAAATCTGAATTCTATTTTATATTTAATTACCTAATCATATGCAGTAAAACATATTTTCTCTATATGTAATGTTTTTCATATGTATCCATTCTTGGCAAGTTAAATACTCTGCATAATTTTGAGTTAGGAAAATGCCAAAATTACCTTTATAAGAGATGGAAGTAGTTCATAACTTTATGAAAATATACCTTATAAGCCTGTTATTAATAAAACACTAATAAATTTACTTTTTCAAATGTAAAAACAATGACTAATCACATGCTTTGCCAAGATAACAAAATGATTTTTAAAAAATACTAAGTCAATTAGCAAGTTTACATAATACAATAAAAAATACACAAGAGTTAAAAATGTTCAAGGAAAACTTTAGCTGGCACAAAGGTAAAAAGCCATTACAGACTTAGATGCAATAAAAAAAAAAAAACCAGAATCTGGTTTATGCACACATGGACACACATGCAGTCATATTCAAGTATTCATTTTAATTAGATTATTTTATGGAGGCAGGTTCACTGCAGGGATGTTAAATTTTCAATAAAATAAGGATCTGGAATTTTGCCATTGTTTTCTTAATGCATGCTGTTCAGTGTAAGGACCTGATTTTATTCATAGTAGGAGTCAGTTTATTTATGCAATGTGCAATCAGCATGCCTTTAGAAGTAGTGTCAGCTAATACCCTGCAGGAATCAGAATATGAATAGAATCACACAATTGACTTAATTTGAGTTAGGGGCATTCTGAGTTAGACTCTTTGGAAATTAAATATGTAGGGAAACAAATTGTAAATTTTGAAAAACATTAAATTAGTTAAAGCCAGTTGTTATGTTGACCTTTTATTTACTTGGTTTTCCTAAAATTACTTAAATGGGCATTTAACTTTAAAAGTTCAAAATTACTGTTCTTTCAGTACACTGTGCTTGGTTAGGTAAATGCAAGGATTAACATGATTTAGTTTCTATTCAAGTTACTAAGAATAAATACATGTTATAACTAAAATACAAAAGCAAGAAGAGCAAAGAGGGTTATCGTGAAGTTAGAGACAAGGTGCTTTATTAGCAAATAATAGGGGAAGACATTGCTTACAACTTGGAAAGACAACGTTGGCTTCATGGTAAAGAAGGCCTTTAGATACAGATGGAATTGGGGGCAGCATGGAGCCATTATAAAGATAGAAAAATAGATGGCAAAAGTGGAGGAGTGGTAAATGGTATGTTAGTATCTGCTCCATACCAGCAGTAGGGAGACAGTAGCACTGAAGCTGGTCGGTGAAATTGCAAAGAGCTGGTGTGGCACTCATGCGCTTGCGTGCTCGCTCACGCTCTCTCTCTCTCTCTCCCTCCTTCCATCCTTCCCTCCCTCCTTTCTTTCATTTCTTCCTTTTTTTCTTTTTATACAGGACATCCTACTTGCAAAATGGTACATCAAGAAGACTACAAATAGCACTTTTATGCAAAGTTAATTGTATAAGAAAAAACCTTGACTAAAGGCAAGGGAATTGGAATGTTTTCTTACTGGCTCCACCTTGAATTAACGAGGGCGTCCCCTAGAGGATGGCAGGAAGAACATGAACTTGGAGCCCAGGTGGAGAATTAAAAGAACAAAGAAACCAACTGTTATGTGTTGGGCAAAGGAGAGGGAGAGAGCACAAGACTGATCCTCTAAGGTGACAGGGAAGACAGTGAAACATAGAAGTGAGTACTTTGAGAGAGAAAATATGACCTCCATTTGAACAGATTTAATTCGGAGTTGGAGAAAGCATCTGAGTGGATCTGTCCACTTGAACATGCTCTTAATTGCAACATAAGGTTAGAGATGTTAAGTAGTCTTAAGTCAGGAACAATTGTTTTAAAGGATTTGAAAGGGAGAGAAGAGAGAAGCTAAAAAAGACCAGTGGAGAATGACTTAATTTGTGGGGCAGAAAAAGGACACAAGGCAGGAGGAGAGGAAGAACTCCAGCAAAGGACAAGAGAGGCCAGACTGAGCTGCCGTGCCCTGTGTATGGACACCTGCACCCTCTTGAGACAAGGAACTGGGAGAGTGGACTAGATAGAAGGCAGGCTGTACCTGCTGTGCTGGTCCCCTGCCAAGGTATAAAGGCCACCAAGACCTTATCATTTGCCATTTCCTAGGATATGACACCTTCTAGCAGCAAAGCTGATATGTATGCAAACACGTGAGCAGATATCCATAATGACTTCAACCAAAATCCATGAAATAAATCACAGATCTGCAGGACCCAAAGGCTAGTATACACATAGGCTCAAAATAACCCATTTTTAAAACAACTCACAGCAGAGGTTGAGGCAGGTGGTTAGCTTGATTTCAGGAGTTTGAGATCAGCCTGAACAAGAGATCCAGTCTCTACTTCAGATAGAAAAGTTAACTGGCATGTTGGTGTACGCCTTATAGTCCCAGCTACTCAGAGAGGCTGAGGTATGAGGATCACTTGAGCCCAGAAGTTTGAGGTTGCTATAAGCTATGATGATGCCAGCATGGCCCTCTACCCAGGGCACAGAGTGAAACAAAAGCAAGCCAAACAAAGAAACAAAAAAATCCTCACGACTATTTTTTTCCTAAGTTCATTCTTCATGAATGAAAAACTATTCTCCTCCTCATCTTCTTAGTATTGAAAAACATATTAAATCTAGTGTAAACTAGACTTTGACCAAAGGTGAAGTAAACATGTGGCTTTGTCTCAAATTTCTAATTGGTTAACCCGCATTTTGTAGTACGGGAAAAGGGCCCCACTGCCCGTTTTATGCAGTACGTCCTCCACCCTCAACCTCACCTGTTCACTCTCACTGAGCTTCTGGCTCAAACCTGAGGGACAAAAGCAGGCAAAACAGTTCCTCTTGCTTTCTCTCCTTTTGCCAGTATATCCACAGGGTTTTTATCACCTGTAGCCTTTTTCATTAATTTAATAATTCACCCAGACCAAGCCCTTTTCTCGGATTTTTAATAGATAGCTCCCCAGAATACGTCTCTGTACTCAAAAGTGGCATGTTTTGAATTGCACCACTCAGAAACACATGCTGCAGAAAATCTGAAGAAGAGGAGGAGAATAGTATTGGGTTGACTTTGGCCTCTAAGTCTCTCCAGAGGCTGTGGATGAAAGCAGGTACTCTGGGCTGGAGACTTCAAGGTGGAAAACTGGGGACAGGATGGCGCACCAACCTTTCAAGAACCTAACTGAAGTGATGTATGAAATGCTCATATTGATCAGGTCGGAAGGATGGAATAAAATTGACTGTGAACTATTTGAGCCATGACATTCATTCATTCACTTTATTTTTTAATTTACTTTTTATTTATTCACTTCTTTGGAGACAGACTCTCACTCAGTTGCCCTGGGGTTGAGTGCTGTGGCATCATAGCTCACAGCAACCTCAAACTCTTTGGCTCAAGTTAACCTCTTGTCTCAGCCTTCCTGAGTAGCTGGGATGACAGGCTACAGGCACCCACTACAACACCAGGCTAGTTTTTCTATTTTTTTTAGTAGAGACAAAGTCTTGCTTTGCTCAGGCTGGTCTATACCTCCTAAGCTCAGGTGATCCACTCACCTTGACCTGCCAAAGTACTAGGATCACAGGCCACACAGTCCAACCCATTCATTCATTTTAATACTAGCCTCTCGTGCCAAAAAAAAAAAGAAAAAAATATATATATGTACTTATTTACTCTTAAAATGTATTGTGTGTTAATTTAGCTGTATGAATTAGAATGGCTACAGCCTCAGAATCTATAATTAATTAGCTTAGACTTACCCTGGGAAGTAAGATTATCAATAAAATTTCAAAGTACCCAGTCTAGTGTTTCTTTATGATGTCATGACAACATGTGTGTATCTTCTTTATCAAGAGGAAAAATGAGAAATATTAATAATATTTTTATCCAAACGTTCACATTATGCAAATTTACTAGGAGCATATTTTCAATATGCCTTAGATATAGTTTTTAGTCATTTTATCTCACATTGGGTGATATAGTACGTATATAGATTATTTAAATTAGTTCTTTGATTTAAATACTCGGCAACGGGAAAATGTCAAAGTAATACTAATCAATTAAAATAGTTTCAAATAACCACTTTAAAATGAGCCACTATTACTTTGCTGTCCAGAAGCTTTAGCACAATGCTGTTACTTTCAATGCATAAAATTAAGTCTGTTTTTAGGTAGCAACAAAGTACTAATTCCGTAAGTTTATAAATTTAAATATTTTTGGCCTCTTTTTACCTGTCTAATAACTCCAGAGAGTAACCTTAAAATTACACAAACTAAAAATTAGGTGATTACAAAAGAGAAGATGCTACCAGAGATAATTCTCAGACCTTGGTAAAAGACTCTCCAATGCTCAGATTGAGGTTATTTCAAAGGTAGAAATTAGCAGACCCTATTGAGATTAAAGGGTACTCCTATCCTCATTAATCAGAACTTTTTGGCTGAGATTTTTACACTTAAAAACTTGCTACTGACATTTATAAAATATCCTAATCTGTGCCAAGCCTTGCCCTGGGTGCTACATGTGACTCAGACAAGGCCCTTTCTCTGAGGGCTCTCACAGTTTCTCTCTGGTTTTGAGTCGAGGAGTTGCCACACTGATCTCCAGTTCAATTCCATTAAATTACACGTGCACTCATTAAAAGCACACTGTGCTAGGTTCTGAAAGGAACATAATGTACCTAGGCCAGGCATTCAGAAATCTGTCCTGAATCTCATTTACACATTTTTCCCTCTTTCCTTTTCAGACATGGGGCCAATGGAGCTTGGACATGATCATCACGATTGCACTGCACTGAAGGTTAGAAACTTGACCTGGATAGATTTTGAATGCAATCTCCTCACAGATCTGCTCTGCACCCCTATCCCCACCCCTTTAATATATTCCTCACCACCAACTGGAGTACCCAGCACCAGGCATTCCTCCTTAACTTGAAATCATTACTCATTCTTAATCTAGCATAAATTTCATGCAATTGCTTCATACATCACCATTATGAAACTGAAAACCATTTATGTTTCCCCACTAAAGAGTTGGAGTTTTCTCTTTTCATTCCTTTTTTTTTTTTTTTTTTTTTTTGAGATAGTCTCACTCTGTCACCCTCGGCAGTGGTGTCACAGCTCATAGCAACCTCAAACTCTTGGGCTTAAGCTATTCTCTTGCCTCAGTCTCCCAAGTAGTTGAGACTACAGGCGCCTACCACAACGCCCGGCTATTTTTTGTTATAGTTGACATTGTTGTTTAGCAGACCCTGGCCAGGTTGGAACCCGCCAGCCCTGGTGTATGTAGCTGGCGCCCTAACCACTGAGCTCTGGGTGCCAAGCCAAGAGTTGGAGTTTTCTTTCTTTCTTTCTTTTTTTCCCCTAGGACTTGGTTTTATTGGTGAGTTTAATTCTGCTGAGATTTAGTATAATTAGCAAGTAAATATTACAACAGAAAAAGTATACACAACTCAAGGTACTTTAATCTGAACCTCTTTACAGATACTATAAATTAGAAAATCATCTGTAATGCCACCTGTGCCCCCATCAGCAGGAAGAGACCTGAGGGACCTACAGCACTCCTGCCGCCTGCACTGACGGCTCCACTTGCTCCCGAGACAGACAGACTCACATAAGTAAAAGGATATGAAAGTCAGCTCATCACACGATATGATGAAATAAAACCTTTCCATAGAGTTTTCAAATCTGTTCCTCTCCTTCTGCTGCATACTCACCTTAGATGCTTTGTGAGCCAACCATGTCTGTGCCCCAAACATGACCATCCCCTGCACTAACCATCTCCCTCACCTGCGCCATTCAAAACGGGGGAGTGCTATTAAAGAGAGGTGATGACAGAAGGTCCAGTTGGAAGTGACCTTTCTCTAACTCACACAGCCTTCCTTTGAAGAGTTTCTGGATTTCTGTCATTTAACCTTGTGCCAACACATAATTCCTTCTGTGATTTCCAATAAATTCCCTTGACAAAGATGACATTACCCTGTATCCTAGTTAACTTCTACAGAAATCTTAGTCCCCCTCTCCCAGCTTCGGATTACAAATTCCTTAACAGGGGGATCATGATTCACAATTACTTAGTTGTCTGGGGCTTACCAGTGACTTGGGCCTGAGAAATGCTCAATATACCGTTAGGAAATGAACATAAAGAATAATAGCTTTCCTCTGGGGAAGGTTCTGTCACGGAGGTTGACCTTTTAAATTCGTTAATTGACTTTAGTTATTTTAGTTATTCGCTAATTAACTTTAGTCCACAGAGGTCACCTGGGAGAAGTCACAGAACTTAGTTCGACCCCAGGTCATTTACTCCAGAGTTCCACCTCTTACCTCTACCTTTCTGAATTAAACTGTGAGGACATGAGGCCTGGAGCTATAAAAGACACCTCCCTACTGTGTCTGGCTCTCTCCTGAGGGATTTCTTTTCTAATCTCTGCAGAGGAGTATATTACTTTCCAACCACTGCTGATTGGTTTATTGAATCAACTCTCTCTTGGACCTCAGATAACTAAGAATTAGTTTAATTTAACGCTCAGTATGATATTTACTCCTCTATGCTATGCTCCTTTCATGGTATTAATTGCAATTCTTATTTTGTAATAGTCCTATTGTCAAATTTCATATAGATAGATATGTTGAACTTTTTTTGAAAATTCTGTAAAATTTGTATGTCGCATTTAGGTCATAAAGATTGATTAACCTGAGGATTATAAAATACATTCCATTCTGTTTTGGGAAGAGGTTTAGTGATAGTTCATCATTTCAAATCTAGAAGGTTGCACAATTCTTCTTAATTTAACAGATTACCTATTTTTCAATCTTGGTTAGAATGTGCTATTAGAAGGGGAGCAAAGTTTTATGACTATAAACTCCAAAATATGCCCTTATCTCAAAGCATCCACGGAAGTTCCAAATATTCTAGTGCATAAAGTCTAGGCATTGTGGCTTCTAATGTCTGTAAATACTTAAATAGTATGGCTTTTCTCTCTCTTAAATTATTCATGATCTACACAAAAACTCACTTTTAGTGCTTCTAAGAAGATTAAATTTTTGTCTTTATATCACTAGGAATCCTCCCATCTGACTGGTAAAATAATGTTATGGACCCAGTGGAGTTAAAAAAAAATCTGATACAATGGAAGTTTAGAGGTGGGAGAAAGTATAAAGCAGGACATGGAGGACAGGGAGGTTGGAGGGAGAGCAATTTTAATTAGAGGGCCTTCCATTCAAAGAGAACAAAACCAAATGTCAGAATAAAAATATGACTTGTCCAATGTCACAAAAGAATTGATGCCACAGTGAACCTGAGAACAGAGATTTCATACTGGCTGATACAGAGAACTAAAGACTGATGCTATAGAAATAGTTTAATGTAAAACTGACAGCTCAGTTACCTGGCATGATTTTTTTTTTTGCTAATTCAAAGTCATATTATTTTTTTTAAGAATTTGGCCATGGATCGGCCTAGATGATTCTGTGGTAATTAGTTGTAACATCTCAGGTTTTGAACTTTACCAACAGTAGATCCAACAGGAAAGGGAAGGAGAACTGAGCTTCAATTGAAATCACAAGGAATGAAAACCAAGGTAGGGAACTAAACTACAAGCTTAGTTTTAAAAAAATGCCAAGCGTTTGTTACATACCAGTCACCATACAAAAAAACAGACATCGTCCTGACCCCCAATCTGACATACATAGGGCAAAAAGAGAGCGGATACTGATAGCAGCTCTAGGTTCTGTGGGATGGCCATTTTCAAGGCTATGAAGACTTTTTTCTCTTATTTCTGTATACAGGCCTATGTTAGAGTTAGTTGTATTTACAAGATATGCAATCACATTAATAAGATGTGGTAAAATGACATAAAAACTTATATTAAATCTCCCCGGTACCTTTCAAATGACAGTCACACTAGCCCCTTCCTAGACTTTTGATTCCTATGCTTCATACTGGGTGACACTCTGTCTTATGTCTATGACTTAGCCTGTTATCTGTGAATAGTTCTTCAGTTAAACTTAAAAGATAGACATGATTCATGACACATTTTAATCCTATCATTTAAAGCCACAGCAACATCTAAGGACTTGGTATTTAATGTTCAATAGATGACTTCTAGAAAATTGTAGCTTTTATAATAACCATTTGCCCTTCCTCTTCTATTTTCATAAATAAATACATACATTTTTACTGGTATAATTCAATTCAGATATTTTTGAGGAAAAAGAAACATGTTAGAAATACATTATCATCTCAAAAAGAATGAGAAATTGTAGCAAAGGAAGAGTCAGCATCTTACAAGCAGCAAATTTATCTCTATCTTGTGATACAAACATCATAAGACCAGGTCACGTAACACATTTTATGGTATCTAGTTTGATCAGTTATCTTTATGGGTGTTAACCAGCTCATCTGTTTTAAGCATATCAATTTCTTAAAGTTGAAGATTTTCCCCAAGCTTCTAAAGGGTTGTAAGCCTTCAACATGCATTAATTATAACCATCATTGACTCAGTTATATTTTTATGTGTGTTCAAAATTCTCTTGCAACCCTGTTACTATCTCTTAATCAGTGCCATTCATTCCTTTGATAAACATGCTTGAGTGCTTACTATGTATGACCCTGGACCCACTCTAAGTATTAAGGATTCAACAATGTATAAAATAGAACAGGAAAACTTCTCAAGTTATGGTATTAATTATAGTTGACCTTTTGAGATGGTCCTGTTTTCAAATTTCACATTAGACAGATCTGTTGATCTTTTTTGAAAATTCTATAATATTTAGATGTGTGTCTCACTCATAAACATGGATGAATTGGGGGCTTATGAAATATATTTCATTCTGTTTTTGAAGACCAGTTAAAAGTATGTTTAAAAACGAAATACATAGTTTGTTAAATGTGCAAACAACATTAATGAAGAAAAACAAAGTAGTGAAGGAAGACAGGGAGAGGTTTTTTGGTTCTGTTTTTGGCTTTTGGCAGCCAAATGGGGGAGGGTTGTGATTTTAACTCAGGTGGCTAAAAAGCTGATAGGAGAAAATGACACGTAGGTGAACATCAGAAGGAGGTGAGGGAGAAAACCATATGGATATTTAGGGGCGAAGAGCTTTCCAGCAGAGGAAACAGCAAGTACAAAGGCCCTGAGGTGAGAATAAGTGGGAGGTTTTCCAGAGAGTGCAGAGAAGATTAATCGAGTTCGATGATAAGAAAGGGAAAGCTGGAGAAGTGATAGGGGACGAACGATAGGAACGGAGGCTATTGGACAACGCTGAAACGACCAGACTTAGACTGGTACACAGAACAATCCTCTTAAAATCACTTACTATGCATATCAAAAATTTCAGCGAAGAAGCTGAATGCATTATCTGCTTAAAAGAAGACAGAAATAGGGGACTGGAGAATCGGGAACATGGGAAGAAGTCTGAGAGAAGAGTTGACAAAGAAAAAGAGTTAAATGCTAGGAATCAATGACCGGAAGACCAGTGGGGAATTTTTTAGGCAGGGAGGAGATGCAGAGGTCGGCGTCATGGATGGAAGGATACAGTTCAAAGTAATATACGTCCCCCCATGCATAGCACAAGAACACGGAGGATCCGGCAGTGCCTGTGGCTCAAGGAGTAGTGCGCCCGCCCCATATAGAGGGGGTGGCGGGTTCAAACCCGGCCCCAGGCAAAAAAAAAGAGAAAAGAACACGCAGGATCCCACTTAAGTGGGGCTTGGCAGGTGGCATTCTCTCACAGCTGGCATTAATTTGGGAAATTTTATAAGTTCAAACAGTAGCCCAAATCCTGTGTTATTGATAAGAAGATGACTCTACCGGGAAATAAAAGCCAATATTATATTGATAATGATGATGATAGGTGCGTACAAATACATAACACCTAACACCAGCCCAGCACAGACGGGCATCATAAAGATTCCCTGAGCGAGGGTCTGCGTAGTCTCGGAGTAAACATTAGTACAGTGAACTACGTATTTATGTTGTTTTCGCGTTTTGAAGGCATTTTGTGACTGATTTTTATCTGATCAAAAGTCTGGGTCTCAATGGTTGGCGTGGGCAGATACAAACTGGGGAGTCAATCTCTCTCTCCCTCTGCCCTCCCTTATTGGGACCAGGTGGCCTTAACTGGAAGTCTTTTGAGATGTGCCTGTTTCTTAAGGAAGCTGCAACCTTTTCGACTGCAAAAGTGGGCCGTGAAGGAAAGGAGGAGCGGGGAGGGGTGGAAGATTCACCCACGAGACCCAGAACACAGTCCAGCGTCCCAAGTAAGAAAACCAGGGGCTCTGACAAAGGAAGTGGGTCACGACGGGAGGGAGCGAGCGCTCCAGGGTCTGGTCTGGGGGAGGAAGCGCTGAGGAGGCCTCTAAGCCACTGCCCCAGCCGAGGGAGCCCCTGGGAAGCAGCTCCAGGAGGAGCGGCGAAGCCGCGGGGCGAGGCCAGGGAGTGCTGGGCGGGCAGAGGTCTCTTACTCTTTAGATTTATCCGAGCCGTGCGCCGAGTTGATGCGATGCACCTCTTTCTTTTTGCTTTGTTTGGTGGTCATGGCCGAGGCCGGCCCTGGCGCGACTGAACTTTAAACAATTGCAGCCCGAGCACCCGCGGGCTCCGCGTCTGCGTTGCCAGGAGACCGGAGTGGGGCGGGGCCGGGCGGGGCGGGGCGGGGCGGCTACCCTGGGTGCGGGCAGCGCAGCGGGCGTGTGGCAGGCGGAGGTTAATAGCGTGTACAGTAGGATAGGGGAATGATGAAGGGGTGGAGGCGGGTGATAGAAGGGGAGGTGATAAGAGGGGTGTGGGAGTGATGAAGGGGGTGGGAGGTAGTGATGGAAGGGAAGGTAGTGGAGGGGGTGGGGGATGGAATGGGTGAGGGATAGAGGGGACGGACGGAGGAAGGTGATGGAATGGGGTGATAGAGGAGGTAGAGGAATGCTGAGGGAATGGTGGGGAGATGCAGGGATAGATAACGTAGTAGAGGGGTTGAGAGGTGACGTGATGGAGTGAGATAGTAAGTGGGGGTGTGATGGAGGGGGAGGTATTAGAGGAGGTAAGAATGGAGAGATAAATAAGATGTGTGTAAAATGTTTACCACAGTAGGAAAGCACAGCAGTTAGGCCCACTCTTACCGAGATGACAGCTCTCTGGCCCTTATTCAAGGAGCAGACAGATAACATGAATCAAAGAAAATGGTCAGCTAAATATAGAGAGGGTCTTATACTTAACTAAAGAATACTTAGACTGGAAAAACTTGTAGATCATCAAAACAAAACAAATCAGAGAGATTTAACACACATCTCTGAGGTTTAGGACCTCTACTGCTAGTTGATTTCTCCCAGGAGCCCAGAAATAATTAAGCATCTTTAAATAAAAGAGATCCCCTTTGCTCTTGGACCTGGGCACAAGCTCAGAGTTCCATCTGTGCAGGGAAGAAGCAGCTTCTGCTAAGCAAATTCTTCAAGTTCTTTGAAAACTGAATGCCTTACCCTTTCCACTCAGTGCAGTGTATGTTCTGTGAGACTACTTCAATCTTATTACCACTATAAATAACGCAGGTAACAATCAGACAGTAAAGTCATTGTATTTCTATATGCAAAATACATCAATTCAAAAATCAGCAGTGTTAATGTTAGAACCGCAAGAGAGACCAGCAAACTTGCCCTTTGTATACAAAGACATTGAAGATATCCTGTTTATCCCAGGATTGGAACTTCCAGAGAACTCTCCTGAATGAAAGTAGAGGACTAAGTGGTGAGAAAATATTATTTAATACCAAACATTATCAGAATAATCAAATGCACAGGCATAAGCATATACAAACACTCTTGGGTAAAAAATAACACAACTCTGAGTAGCCCACCCCATAGACAAGTTAGTTCCATCTTAAGCAAGGGCTATCCCTGAAGCCATTGCTAACGGCTGCAAGAAGCCAAGCCCATTAGCAAAGAAAGATCTGTATCCCACCCATATTTTAAAGATAGAAAATCCCAGGCCAAGAGCAGTAAAATGGGAAAAGTTGTAGGGCTATTCATTAACAGTATTTGAAAGACATCACAGTTAAAAGAGTGCCAGTTTAAGCCAAATAGGTCACTACTCTGTTTAGAGCCTACTTTCTAAACATTTATTAAGTTATGATTAAAGAAGGGGTTATCATCAGAATGAAATGAGATAATCATAAAAAAAATTGGGCAAGGATAAATTGCCTGTTAATCCTTAGTCTAATAATCGCTCTCCTTGATTATATTAAGAATGCAGCATGCATAAATGGAATTTCTCTTCTTTCTGGAGCTATGGTTATGTGTATAATAGGCAAGTGTGTTCCTCTATAAAATAATTCTTAAGAAATATTAAGGTTACATTTATATGTGGCAATACAAAGAGGACAATGGACCCTACAGCTGTTTTTCCTTCTTTAAACCTTTTCCTTATAACCATGGTTATTGTCACTTTAGAACAAAAATAATAGCTGTGATTTACTGACTGCCTACTATATGCCAGGTTCAGGGTGGGGTACTAACTCCTGTAGGGACAAACTTCAGTTTAAATACTGACTCTTGTTAGTTGGGCAATCATGGGTCAGTTATTTAACTTCCATTTCCTTTATTTGTAAAAAGGGAAGAAAAATACCTCAAATCTACTGGACACATCCAAGAGTTAATGTTATTATTTCACAGGTAAAGAAACTGACATGCAGAGATGAAACCAGACTAGACTGACACAAAACAGCTGGCAGGTGGCAGAGAAAGACTGGCCAATCCACAGTCTGTCTCCTCTCCAATACTCCAGGCTGACTGTCCTTTCCGTGACTTTCCAGATGACTGTGTTGGACCTAAGTTTAAGGAACTCTTAAACCCTACTGCTGTTTAACAACTTTCAACGACTGAGAAATAGGGTTCATATTTTGTTAGAGCCACCCAGAGCAGAACTACTCTCTGATCTACACTTCCTATTTGGGGCAGAGCTATCTGGCTTCAGGAAGCAGTAGCTTCTGCTCTGTAGGGAAGTGGTTAGAAATACCCACTTCCCCATGTCAGCAGGAACAAAACAGGCAGGAGGCCCTCTGCTCAGGGATCTGCCTATATGGGGAAGGGAGTTTCCGCAACCACCTCTCCCTCCACCACTGAAAGTCCTAGATGATTGGAACTGGGTTAGGGTGGGTGGGAGATGGCAGGTGGGGAATTGAGAGGGGCATTTCTGTTTCTTAAACCCCTAACTCCGGGCAGCTTTAGACACTTGATTCCACAGCCACCTGGAATCATCTAGATGGTGCTGCTCAGCCACCTCTTTACAATTAGGTCAATTATAAAGTTACCTGGAATTTAACCAACCAAATGCGAAAGTGTGAATTCTAAATGTTCTGCATAAGGTTGAACTTAACTCTCCTTTCAAGTTCTATTCTTTTCATGTTTCCATGGAAATTAATATTATTCTCCTTTGTTCCCACAGAGCTTTACTTGTTCATTTTTTAAAATTCCTATAATTTCTGCTTTTTTTTTTTTCCATTCCCTATGCCCTGGCCCTTGGTTAAATTAAATTAGTAACTGGTCAGGCAGGATTCAACCCCCTGCAATCTAGCACTAGATCCATGCTTTTTCTAACCCCCATTATTCTGCCTCTGACTCACTCAGGGATCACAACCCGGCCCAAAGTCCAAAGCACACAGAGAGTGGAGCCAAAATGGGAACATGAGCAGTTTGACTGCAGACTGCAGGATGCCAAGCTCTCTGCTACAGTAAGAGAGAGGTCACACATGTTCACTATACAGCATTGAAAAGAGTATGTAACAAAACTTAGATTCTGTTTTGTCCCCAAGTCTTGACACTTGTTATGGAGAATTTAGATCCTGTAGATATAAAACCCGCTGGCCCATCTCATTATTCTGGGTAAACTTTAACATACAATTTTAATGATCTTTGAAAAAAATTTCTGAATAGAGAATCATTAAAAAAAGAAGATAAGGAGCAGGGTGTGGCGACTCATGCCTGTAATCCTAGCGCTCTGGGAGGCTGAGGCAGGTGGATTGCTGGAGCTCATGAGTTTGACACCAGTCTGAGCAATAGTGAGACCCCATCTCTACTAAAAGTAGAAAAGCTAACCGGGTGTGGTGACACATTCCTATAGTCTCAGCTACAAAGGAGAATGAGGCAAGAGGATGGCTCCTTTCTGTGAGCTGTGATGCCATGGCACTCCACCCAGGGAGACAGTGGGATTCTGTCTCAAATAAAAAGAAATTTAAAAGTGTTTTAAAGAAAGATATGAAAATAAGATATGAGTTGAAAAACAACTTCCATTTTAGCAAGCAAGCTATTTAAAGAAGCAATAGCTTTCCTGTCTGCCACTAAACACTTTGTCAGGATGAAAACTAACCTGTCTTTGGACACTACTGCAATCATCCAGGCATCAGGTGGGTTGACACTGTTCCAGGTGCCCTCTCTGGACAGAGGCACTCACTCCTACCCACCTCACCCCCACCCCTTAGTCACCAGAGGAAGCTGCATCACCCCACCCTATGTTACACCCTTGCCCTGAGAGCTACCTGTCTGACATAGAGGGGGATGTTATATAATTGGGGAACTCTGAAAGGTGATTCCCTCTCCAGAACTTCCCTTATGATCAGTAAAGTCCTCTGTTACAATGAGACATTACAGTTGAACTTCTCCTTCTGCACCATCCTATTTCCTGGTCTGGGAGGGCCAGAGTCCAGTTCTCAGAACTAGTTTAGAAGAGTTAGTACTCAGGATGACCAGAAGCAGACCATAAAATGAGATTTGGGAAGGCTTTCACCTCCAAACAAGATGAAGTCACACAGAATGGACTGACTTTCTGGCATGAAATAACTAAGAAACTGAATGAAATATCCAAAGATATTGACCAGTGGATAATGAAAAGCAGTTATTCCAGGGAGGTGGAAAACTAGAAAAGGGAGGCTTTGAACTGCTCCAGCTTTCTGCTAGTTTTTGGCACAGTGAGGGAGCCAGGAAGATCCTGATGGTGTCTCTGGGAGATATTTTTAGGGACAGAGTTGAGGTCCAGGGAGGCTGGGCAGCTAGAGATCAAAGCACAGTGCCAGGGAGAAGTGACACCATGTAGAGCCTGGATAGGATGGCACTGCACAGACATCTTTGAGCAGGCCCGCAGCATCCATCCACGTGCTGACCTCCCCTGCCCGTGAGGATGTTATCTGAGGCCAGGGAAAGAACCACCTGCAATGATTAGAAGGTGTATTGCCTCTAAAAATGCAAAGTACAATCTCCATATTGAAACAGTGGAGAACTGGAAAGTGAAAAATACACTTTATGGGCTTAACGGGAGTATAGATATTGCAGAATAACGATTAGTCAATTTGAAGACATAACAGTAGAAAGTATCCAAAGTGAAACACAGGGGAAAAAAAGACTGTTGAATAAATGAGTAAAGCATGAGGATACAGGGTCTCACTATAGTGCCCAGACTGGTTTTGAAATTCTGACCTCAAATGATCCCACCAGACTCCCAAGAAGGTGGGACTACAGGCGCACATTATCGTGTCCAGCTTTATTTTGCTAACATTTACCGAGGTCATTGAATGATTGTCTAAATCATGAATTTTAATAGGTATGTATGTAGTATGCCATCACAAGAGTGTACTAACCTTCGCCCTGTTGTTGGGTTTTGAGGTTATTTACTGTATTTAACTAACATGAATGGCAGGCCGATGAAATACAATGCAGGACATATTAACCAGAACAGGAAACTGGAGGCCTGGACTCTGGTCCCAATTGTAAGTAGTTTTGTATAAGGCATTTCACTTCTCCAGCTTCCAGTTTTTCTCAGTTAGAAAATTGTCTAGTGAGGTAGATGAAGTTCCAGATCTTTGTTAGTACCAACATATAGGGACCAGCTCTTCCAGGATTAAAGAACTCTTTGGCTGAGAAGTCTTGAGTAGGGCACTGCAGCAGGGAACTCTGAACAACTAGAAGGAACCATAAGCACTCAAGTATGCTTGGTTGTCTGTTTGCAGAATTACGACAACGGCAAGAAGTGAGCAGTGGCAGAGGCCTGGGAGAAGAAATGGAAAGACATCTAAGTACCTGTGATTCTGCCAGCCCTTTTCCCTCTGACAGCGAAGAAGGACTGACAGCCAGTCTGCTCAGCCCTCTGGACTCCAGGCAGTGTTGGTCATTCAGAGGATGACTGGGCGTTTCACACTGTTTGCATTTGTGCATATTTTCTCATATGGATTGAGACACTTATGTTGAACAAAAACAAAGGACACAAAACTTAGCACAACCATCCTCCCAGGACAAACCATTGGTTAATTGTTGGGGATTCATTGAGGGTACAAAGATTCAGGTTACATTAATTGCATAACCACGTTTTAAAAGAAAACAGTTTTAAAATGCACATTAATTTAAAGGCACTGAAACAAAATAACATTTTCTTCATCAAGGAGACAATCTAAAAGGAAAATAGGACTAAAGTCAAAGGCTGGAAGAGGAAGAAGAACATTGGATAATGAAAGTTCCGTCTAGGAAACAGAATATCCATTCTTTTAATTACCTCTTATTTATTGACTATCTGCTGTGTTCAAAGTGTGGTTCCAGGGAGTAGAGAGTTGTAGGAAATGTACGAAACAGTCAAAGCCCTAGCCCTTGTGAACTTGCATTCTAGTAGAGGAAGATAGATAATTATATATAAAATATATAACATGTTTCCACAGTATTTCAAATGGTGAAAACTACAAACCAGGAAAAAAAGAGGTAGGGTAAAGAAAATAAAAAAAGAGGGGGAAACTGTGGAGCACATTGCTATTTGACCTCGAGGGCCCAGAAATGGCCACTCTGATAACGTGACATTTGAAGAAAGAACTGAAGTGTATGAAAAAGCAGGTCACCCAGATCTCTGGGTGTAAGAGCATTTTAGGCAAGGCCAGGAGCCAAGGGAACTTTTGAGGTAAGAGGGTATGTGGTGTGTTCTGTACCTGCGTGAGTAGAACACACGGAGCAAGGAGAAAAGTAGCAAAAGATGAATTTAGAGGGGTGGCAGGGTGGCAGACCCTGTGGGCCCCTATCAGGACCATGGCATTTATTCTGAGTCAGATGAAAGCAATCAGAGGACTCGGGCGAAGAAGTGATGTGATCTGACTTAGACGTTAAAATGATCTTTTTTGGATGCTTTGTCAAAAATAGAAATAGGTGGGTGTTCAAGGTGAGGGGGGCAGAAGCTAGAGAATTCAAGTTTAAATGCTGCTGTAGTAATTCAGGGAACTATAATGTTGGCTACGTGGCCATGCTCAGGTAAAAGTATAGGAGAGTGAGAACTGTTCTGACTCTTGGTTTATTGTGAAGCCATAGCTAACTGGATTTGTTGATAGATTTGTGTAGGATGTCCCATTTTGTACCTGCTGACGGGGCATCCCATTCAGTTTTCAGTCTCAGATGGTGTATGAGATCAAAGAGGAATCACAGTGACAACAATGATCTTGGTCTGAACGATTGAGAGAATGGACTTGTCATCCACTGAAATGGGAAAGAATTTGAGATCATAGGTTTTGTGAAGAGCTTAGATTTGAACATATTAGTTTTGCGATGCCTACTAAAAACTTAAGCAGAGATCTCATGCAGGTATTTGGATATATGAGTCTGGAGTTCAGGGGATTAGATAGACCTGGGCTAAGATAAAAATCTGGAGATCATCATCATAAACTGAATTCCCTAAATAACTTTACTCATCTCATAAAAATATATTTTTAATTTTGTAAGATATTTTAAGGACTCAAGTAAGTCATAAAATGATTAATAAGAATTTATGCTCATTTCTTTGTGCAACTCACTCTAATTATTTTTATATCAATCCATGTTGTGTAGATGAAATTTCACATTCGAACAATGCCTTTTATTGCTTTCAATAATTACTCTAGCTTATTAAAATCATTGCTCTACTATTCTTCCTCTACCCAGAAAACTGTCAACTTAGATGAAACTTGTGCTAGAAAGGAGGTTGGGCTCACAAGCAAATATTGGAATTTAGATTTATAATGTCATTTAACCTTGGACCTCATTATAGAGAAAGAGAAAAGAAAACAGAAGTTCAAAAGGTAAAGTGACTTGCCCAGTTATACAATGAACATATTTAATAATTACTTAGTAAAATAAATACATGTATTTTTCTAGTACTGTGTTCTGGGTGATATTCTAAAGGTTAAAGATAAAGCAGTGAACAATAGACATTGACATGCAATTTGCAATACCCTTAAAAGGGGCAACTAGAAAACAAATAGGCAAAAGCAAATATGAATTACAATTGGTAAGTCACAAAGAAGAATCAGTCAAGAGAAAGTTAGGGTGGTAAGTGATTTATTGCCCAAATTGGGACCTTTTTTAGAATAAAAGGACTGAAAACTAAATGAGATTCTAGGTCAGCAGGCATAGACTGGGACATTCTAGACAAATTTTGATGTGGGGGTCACCCAGATAAGTTGGATTGGGGGAAGCATGTTTTGAGGGGATGCATTGGGTATATTTCAGATAAAATGATCAGGAATAAGTTGAGGTAGTGGCTCCTGAGGACAGATCTGAAGATAGAGTAGGAAGGAGACATGTCCATGTTTGGGTTAGACCCTTACGGACAAAGGAAACAACAGTGACCACTTTGGAAGGAGGCATTGGGAGAAATAGCAGGGATGTCAGCGCAGTTGCCAGAGAGGGAGCCAGGGGTAGGAGATGAGGAAGAATCACATGGGATCCTTTGGACTATTAAAATGATTTTGGTGTTTATTATAAGTAATAAAAGAAGCCATTTCTTGATTATGAAACAAAGAGGGAGCAAGGGGTTGGAGATGAGGAAGGATCACATGGGATCCTTTAGGCTATTAAAATGATTTTGGTGTTTATCATAAGTAATAGAAGAAACCATTTCTTGGTTATGAAACAAGGAGTAACTATCTAGTTTTTGTTTGAATAACAATCTGGTTGCATGTTGACAATAGATTAAGGTGAGGATGAGGAAATAAAAGCAAAACCAATTATAATACCAGCAAAAGAAAATAAAACAGGAAAACCTTAGTAATAAATCTAACAATATAGGTAGGAGGCTTTTACCTGACAACTTTATTTAAAATTCTATTTAATAAAATTAAAGCAGACCTAAATAAGTAGAATATGTCATATTCATAGGTTAGAGGACTCAATATTATAAAAATGTTTTTTATCCAAATTCTATAGACTTAATTCATTTATTTTTACTTAATGAATTTCTAATTGAAATTCAAGCAGGTAATTTTTTTGGTAGAAATTGACAATCTGATATTAATATTTGTATAGAAATGACAATCACCTGTAGTTTTAAAAAAATTTTTAAATTAAACAAATCTAAAATATTTGTATTATTTGAAGAATTACTCTAAAGCTATAATTCTAGGTTAGAACAGAAAACAAATCAATTCATCAACATAGAAAATCCAGAAATATATATACACAATAAAATAACACACAATAAGGTATGATAAAATCTTTATTTTTAAAACATTTTTATAAAGGAACCAATGAAATTTAATATAGAGATTATGGTGTTCTTCCATATATAATACCAGAACTAGGTATCAGTGTGAAAAAATGTAAATTAACCAATACCTCACTTCATACATAAAAATTAACTCAAAATGGATTGTAGATATAAACATAAAAATTCAATCTAAAAGGCTCCCAGAAGAAACCACATATAGGAGAATATTTTTGAAGGATATTCAAATATTTCTTAGAACACAAAAATCACTAACATAATATAACATTTGATCAGTTGAATGTCACTGAAATTAAAAGTTTCTTTTCAAAAATAGTCATTAAAAAAATGAAAGGGCAAATCTCAATGATTAGATCACTGCAATATATTTACATGACACAGGATTTATACTTAGAATATGTGAGGAGTTTTTAGAATTCAATAATAAAAAACAACAACCTAATGAAACTTTGCACAAAACTTGGACATTCACAGAATAAAATACAGGAATGGCCAATAAGCACATCTGTAGCACAGTAGAAATGAAAACCCAGTGAGATACACAACAGAAGTACTACAATGCTAAAATTAAACTAACAATAATACCCTGAATTTTCTTATGTCGATCTAGATAAACAGAACACTGCATTTCCCAGAATTTCTCTATTTTAGATTTGGACAAAAGAGGGACTTGTATAAGATTTACAGCATGTAAGGAAAATAGTGGCCATTATAGATGTGTGCCTGTGGCCCCATAAAGGTGGTAACTACACAGTGGTAACAACTTCCCATAGACCTCTCCCTGAACTTCCTTATTTTAGCCACTGTGGTGGCTAGAGATGCTTGGTCTCTGATTTCCCTGAAGGCCCTGACTTGTCTACCTGCACCAGTAGTTTAGGTAAACTCATTAGTGACTCTGATCCTCCAACATCCCTCCTATTTATTCCATCTACTCCCACTTTTATGTAAGATCTAATTTTTACAATAAACCCCTTATTCCAACAACACTCATGGTTGTTGGAATAAGCTCTGCTTCCCTGATGAAGCCTTGATTATGGTTACTGGAACCTATATCAACATCTGAATCTGATTAGATATCTAGATCTTTGACTTTGAGTTTGATAGCATCATTGGTAAGAAACTTTCTGGGGTTCTGGAATGAAGGTAATTATATTTTTCATGTGAGAATAATAAAACAATTTGTAATCATAGAGAAGATGGCAAAAAGGCCTCAAATTCTTCCTATCACTGTAGCAATGCTGCTTCCCAGTGTGACTTTTCACCTCCTCCCCCCATTAAAAGTGGAACCTGTTTCTTCATCTCCTAAATATACTCTTAGCCATGTGACTTTCTTGGGCTACTGAGACATTAGCAAACATGACCTGAGAGATTTGAAAAGAGAAAATGTCTTGGTGCTCGACTTCTCTTGCTGATTTTGTAACCTAGCTACCTTATGGAAGAGTCTTGCCTGCTTCTGAAACACACAAGGCCGAGTCATGCCTATCATCTTGGTTAACAAAGAGGTAACCATCAAATATACTAAAGAGGCTATCCTTGGCCATCCAGCTCCAATGAACTGGTTCGGGTCACTCTTATTTTATAGCAGAGATTTGTTACACAACAACTACCAAATAAAAATATCAAATGTTAGAGATGATGCCTAGAAACTGCAACTTTCAATCATCAATAATGGGAAACAACTCTGGAAAACTGTTTGGCAATTTCTTAAAGTCAAGCACACACCTACCTACCTTAAGATCCAGCAATTTCAGTCTTAGGTATTTACCTAAGATAAATGATAACTATGGTCACACATAGTGCTGCATAAGAAAGTTCAAAGCAGCTTTATTCATGAGAGCAAAACTTGGAGATGACCCAGATGTCTATAAATAGGAGAATAAAGAATAAGTCATAAGAACAAACACTAGCTTCAACAAATGAAGCAAGATGGGAATTCTTGCTCTGTGTATTAGTCAGTTCTCCAGAGAAATAGAATCAATAGGCTATATACACATAGAAGAGGAGTTTTATTATGAGAATTTGCTCAGGGGGTTATGGAGACCTAGAAAGCCCCTGATAGCCATCTACAAGCTCAAAAACCAGGAAAGCTAGTGATGTAATGTAGTCTGAGTACAAAGCATGACAACCAGGGAACCAATGCTGTAACTCTTAGTCAGAAGCTGAAGGACTACGAGCTGGTTGAGGACATACTCAGGTCACAGCAAGAAGACAACCAGTAATTAATCAGGAAGAAGACCCTCACCAGAACCCAACAATGTCCAAACCTTGGTCTTGGACTTCCCAGCCTCTGTAACCATGAGAAATAAACATCTGTTGTATAAGCCCCCAGTCTATGTGTGTTGTTGTCTTGAGCTGACTAATACACTCACCAAAATTCTTGTCAATTCTGGGAAAAAATAATTTCTGTCCTTCATGTTTTCAGTGTTTAGCTAATGATATCTCAGTTTCATGACAAATGATATCATGGTCATATGCAGATTGTAGGAAATCCACATTCTATGCTTTCTTTATTGGTGGTTATTTACTTATTTCTGTAGGGTGGTTATTTACTTATTTCTGTAGGGCAAAGCTTTAAAAGTACAGCTTTACCAACCATATTTGTTCCTTCATGATAGGTTTTTTTTCCCATTTACTTGCATGAAATTAAAGTCAGAGCTGCCAGAATTTCTTTCAGATCACAAAGCAAGATCTCTCTACCGCTAGGTCATGTTTCTCTTTCCAATTATTGGCTGCATCCTACACAGAGAGTTCTATGTGAACCTGAATGACTTCTTCCATTATTTATTCTCAATTTCTGGCTCTGTATGGTAAAATTATAACTGAGTGGGAAGCAATTTCTGTTAAGAATCTGTTGAAGTCATACAAGTGATTTGCCCATAGCAACAGAAAGAAGCCACGTGTAACAGTTGCGGTTTAATACTAAACTCTGCAAATTACTCAGAAATAACTTTTTTTTGGTAATGATGATTAGTTAAGCCTCAGAGCAGGTATATTCCTATAGGAGCAGACTTTATTGTTCACATACTGTGAAAATCCATTTCATAGCCTGCTTGAAGAAGATGCCTTCAGAATATTTTTATAAGTGGATATAGATTGTTGCCCTTAAGTTAATGTTTACTCCTAATATTTTTCTAAATTCCCCTTTCCCATTGTTGCTTAAGAAATATTTGATTACACGCAATGGGCCTGGAAATGGGCCAGTGAACAATATTTTTCAGGATGACAAAATCATTTCTTCATTTCCATCTGTATTTCAGTGACCCTGGCTCTTTATCAATAGTGGTGTTTTCTCTGGAAATGATCAAATGGTGGTGTGATAAATACCATGTGAGAAATATGTGCACTTTCAGGCCTATTAGCTTGGTTACTTCATTAGTAGTTTCTTGCAAACCAATTACATCCTCTGCAAGTAACCACAGATTGTTAATATCATTACCTTAGTGAATAATTAAGAATTTTTTTTGTCTTGGTTCAGCTTCCCATTTCACATGTAGTATCTTCTATTCTACCTTGCTTAAACATCTCTTGTATGTTTAGAACTGGAAGCTCTAAAACCTCTTTTACATCACATGGTTTATCTTTGACTACAGAGAAGTGATTAAAATGACTCACTATATTTCTGCTTCTGGATAGTAAATATACTTTACTCAGCACTTAATGAGATTTTAAACATAAAAAGTAAAGAGCATTAACAAAATTCTAAACCTCTCACAGTGTCCAATGTATTTGTTTTATTGTCATTGATAATTTCATGTCACTTTTCTTCAAAGTTATCCATCCTCCAAATATATCTTTGGCCTTTTCACTGTGTTGATTTTTGTGCAAGACCCAGAAATCTCCCTGCTAGCAAGTAAAACTGAAGCCTTACTCAACTACTGTACCATCAAACTCATTGTTTCTTGCATATTCAAATGCCTGAAATACAAGACTCAAGAATAGTACACTTAATATTACCAACTATTTTTAAAAGTTTTTCACAGTAGGAAAAAGAAACCCTTTTTACAGTAATGTTTTCTAAAATGAATTTTGGCTACAATTTTTAACTTCAGAAAAATATAAAAATTCTCTTCTTCAATTATTCAAAATAGTTGGAAGTCCATAGCAATCCTTTGGGATTATCTTATTAATTAAGTCTGAGTTTCCATAGACTCAAAACTAGACAACTGTCTTGTTAAAACATTCTAGTTGAGTCTTCTGCATTGAATTTTAGGGTAAAAATTGTGTTTTGAATATTTCATTTTTCTCATAATTTAGCTTCTTTATTATGTCTAGTTTGAGGATTATCAAAGATGTTGCTTTATACAATTTTGGAGTTTTTGTCACTTTGATCCCTAAAGGAATAAAATTAGTGTTCTCATTTTGATTTATGCAAGATTCAAAAATTTCCCCAAAGGGATATTTTTTTGAAGGACCCTTGTTCTAAATGGAATTAAACAACTAAAATTTAAATGCAGCTCTTAAAGGATAATTGATCAATGTTATGAATACTAATTCACTAAGCAATTCTACAATTATTAGAAGTCTATGTTTGAGAAATCCCTGTACTCCCAGCAGCGATATTCTTCAGTTCAGATGGACAAATCATCAGACAAAATCGGCTTTATTTGGCATCAAGTGTATCTAACTCTAAGACTACAGACAGACAGCAACACAGACTTCTTACAAAGGCATTGCAAGGGTCTTATAATTCTCAGGTACGTTTTGGTTTTCACTACCTCAGTCACTCAGCACTTACCAGCTGGTAAGAGAGGTGGCTGAGTGAGGGAGCACCACCATCTTGTCTTAGAAAACCCTTCTGTCTGGATTCCCACCTGGTCCAGTGGCCCCTCTGATGTCCTTTACTGGGCCCCATTCTTTATGGTGACTGCTTTGCAATGCTGGTTGCTCTTTACTCTCTGAAGACCGTTGACAAAGAAACGTAGCTCCTAAGTTTAGTGCACCATCCTCAGTCTGATTCTGATTTATCTCACATACAGTATGGGCACGCTCCTAAACAATTTCCTGAGTTTGTGTTTCAAGAAGTATTTGACCACTGGTCAAACTATTTATTTATTTTTATTTATTTTATTTTTTTGAGACAGATTCTCACTCTGTGGACCTGGGTAGAGTAGTATGGTGTCATCGTAGCTAACAACAACCTTAAACGCTTGGGCTCAGGTGGTCCTCCTGCCTCAGACTCCTAAGTAGCTGGGACTATAGGTGCCAGACAACACTCAGATAGTTTTTCTTTCTTTCTTTCTTTTTTTTTTTTTTTCAATTGTTCCGACCATGTAAGGTCTATTTTTTTTTTTTAATTGAATGGTAACTATGTACATTAATGCACTTCTAGGGTACAGTGTGGGGTTTTCACACACAATTCGAAACACTTCCATCAAACTGGTTAACATAGCCTTCATGTTATTTTCTTAGTTATTGTTTTAAAACGTTCTCATTCTACTCTTAGAAAGATTCACTTGTACCCTTATAAGATAAACCTCAGAAGTGATCCCTCCAATCCCCCTCCCTCCACCCATTTTTCCCTCCCCTTTACCTCCCGCCTCCCCGTATTCTTAGGCTGTTATTAGGTTATAGCTTTCATATAAAAGGTATAAATTAGTTTCATAATAGGGGTGTGTACATTGGATACTTTTTCCTCCATTTTTGTGATACTTTGCTAAGAAGAACATTTTCCAGCTTCATCCATGTGAACATGAAGGACGGAAAGTCTCCATCTTTCTTAATGGCTACGTAGTATTCCATGGTGTACATATACCACACCCAGGTAGCCAGGAGTTTAAAAGCTCAGCCTTTAGCTTTGAAGTCAAGTAGACTTGAAACTGTACTGGGTCTGGATGCCGGGAAGTCTGCTAAGTCTACGTGGCTTTGAGGTCACCCAACACCTGTGAGCGTCGGTTTCCTTATTTGCAAAATGAGCAAATAAAAAATCTGATGTGAGTATCAAATGGGCCCGTGAGTATCTCTCCATGTGGTGCTAATATAGAAAAGAGAAAAAAGAATGTTTGTGTTTTATTGTTTGGAAAGACCAGAGAAAAAGATAATAGCAGAAGTAAGAAAATAGAAACAGATTCTCGGGGGCTCCAACTAATGAAAACATCAGACACAGCCTTTAAATTAATTACATGCAATAATTATATTTTGTATGTTCAAAGAGAAGACAATTTTGAAATTTTTTTATGGAGAGTTGAAATCTCTAAAACTGACAAAGCAGACTAAAACAGGTCATTCTAGGACCATAAAGGCAACCGAAACTAAGAACTCAGAGGATGGGTTTTACAGCAAATAGCATCCAGCCCAAGAACAAAAATTAGTACAAATGAGGACATATCAAAAAATGTACAGAATGGAGAGATAAAACAGCAGGAAATGACAGAAAAAAAAGACAAGAATTTGTAAAGAGCAGGAAGGTTAGAGATACAGATTACGTACTGAGGAGTCTGATACATGTTTAATTATAGGAAAGTTAGAGATACAGATTACGTAGTGAGGAGTCCGATACATGTTTAACTATAGTTACAGAAGGAGAGAAGACAGAGAATGGGGCTGAGACATTCAGAGAGATAAGGCCGAGAATTTCCTAGAACTGATGAAGGACATGAAGGACAGATCCAAGGAACCAAGAAATGCCAAAGAGGATAAATGAAAAGAGACCCATTCTTGTGCACCCAATAATAAAGCTGAAAAACAAACCAAAGGAAAATCCCTTAAAAGCCGGATAAAAATCCTCTCTCCATAGGCTCTTGTCAAAAAACAAACAACAGGTAACATTTATTGAGCTCTGACTGTGTTAGGTTACAAGATTACCTTCTGAAGAATAGCAGTAAGACTAATTATTTCTAAATTAAGAGAATGGAAGCTGGTGAACAATTAAATAATACTGTGTGCATGTGCGTCTGTGCTGAAAAGTACTGCGGACGAGATTTCCATGCCCCTCAAAATAGCCTTCAAGAATGAAAATATCTTTGTCTACCAAGGGTGACAACGTGAAACTCTGTCTCAAAAATAATAATAATAATAATTGATGGAATCAGTGGATGCTAAAACCATGGGTGAAAGATTTTATGGGAACAAAATATTTACACAGTCAGAAATAATTTAGCCACCCAGAAAAGTGTTTAGTGATTACAAATAGAAAAATAGTAAATTGATAGTGGAGAACTCTGGTGAACATAGTGAATCAATGATACATTACTTTCTTTTAAGGGGCATTCTCTTGGGGTGGTGCCTGTGGCTCAAAGGAGTAGGGTGCCAGCCCCATATGCTGGAGGTGGCAGGTTCAAACCCAGCCCCGGCCAAAAACTGGAAAAAAAAAGACATTCTCTTTCTGGTAATGTTAAAGTAGCTCCAATTGTATCAATGTTCTGGATAATACCAAAAATCTGGATAAAATTTTAAAAATCCATAGAGTGTGACCAACAGTATGTTAGTGGTGTAGATCTTCATGCCAATAGTAAAAATAAAGAAGTGTAGTTAAAAATTCATCAATAAATTGAAATAAAACATATTTGACCAAATAAAAAAGAAGTCAAGAAAAGAAAATCAAAAGGTCAAAAACAAAAAAAAAAAAGAAGACCAAGAGAAAGAAAAAAGAAAACAAGAAAGGCCAACAACAAATACTAAAATGGAGGAAATAAATTTTATAATACCATTTATTTAAATAAACTTAAATAATCACATCAACTGTAAAGCATTAAACAAATCAACAAAAAAGCAGAGATTATCATAAAAGATTAAAAAAGCAAGATCAAATGATATGTCGTCATAACAGATGTATTTCAAATATAAAAATAGCAAAGGTCAATCAAAAGTAAAAGGATAAAAATTATACACCCTGAAAACCCTTAAAAAGGGTGGAAGTACTCAAAGAAGGATGAAGATTTGTTAGAAAACATTTACACAGGTTCCCACCGTCCAAACATAGGAATATTGAGCATTGATAATGAAGGTGGATGAGAATTCAATAAATTAAAAAGAAATAAAAAATCCCTAGTAACATTTTTCTGTAGTGAAGACTACCAAGTATTACACATCAAACAAGTGCTAAAATTTTAAAAACACAATTAAAAAATTAATTGAGATGAGAATAATTGATGGAGGCTTGGCACCTGCAGCTCAGCGGCTAGGGCGCCAGCCACATACACTGGGGCTGGCGGGTTCAAACCCAGCCTGGGCCTGCCAAACAACAATGACAACAACAACAACAAAATAGCCGAGTGTCATGGCGGGCACCTGTGGTCCCGGCTACTTGGAAGGCTGAGGCAAGAGAATCGCTTAAGCCTGAGAGTTTGAGGTTGCTGTGAGCTATGACGCCACTGAGGGCAACAAAGTGAAACTCTGTCTCAAATAATAATAATAATAATTGATGGTATCAATGGATGCTAAAACCACGAGTGAAAGATTTTATGGTAACAAAATATTTACACAGTCAGAAGTAATTTAGCCACCCAGAAAAGTGTGTCGTGATTACAAACAGAAAAAGAACTTGGTAGTGGAAAACTCTGGTGAACAAACTAAATCAATGATGCAACAGACTAACACAGCAAAAATGATACCCTGGAAAGAAGAGAAACAGCTTCTGGAGTTTTCCAGCCCAGATCGCGTCCCCTGACTCTGACCACTAGGAAACAGCTCACAAATGGAGTGATGCTGTCTAAAATAATTTTTCTGTTACTCTTCAAATATATCATGAAAGACATTCAAAGAGTAAGGTGATGTTCCAGATTAGAGGAAACTCAAAAGGCGTCACAATCCTGACTGGGATACTGAACTGAAGGGTTCCTACAGAGGGCATTGTGGCGAAAACCGATAAAACTGGAATTTAGACAACTGATTAAATAATACATTATGCCCATCTTAAACTTCCTGAATTTTTTGACTGTATTGTAGTGATATCAGAAAATGTTCTTTTCTTTTAAGAAATACAAACTAACAAATATGCCAAGCTGCTAACGGTGAGTCTGTGTAAAGAAACTCCATTGTACTAGCCTTAAAAATACTTGGAAAGTCTGAGGTGGCGCCTGTGGCTCAGAGGAGTAGGGCGCCAGCCCCCTATGCCAGAGGTGGTGGGTTCAAACCCAGCCCTGGCCAAAAAAAAAAAAAAAAAAAAAAGGACTCATTTCAGTTATTAATTAGTTAATATTAATTTATATAGTTTATTGTATTAGTAACACATAAGGTTATTTTCATAGATGTTGACGAGGACATCAGTAAAAGGCAACATTCATTCTTGATGAAAACCTACAACAGAGGGCCGGGAGCAGCAGCTCACGCCTGTAATCCCAACACTCTGGGAGCCAAGGCTGGCGGCTCACTTGAGCTCAGGAGTTCAAGACCAGCCTGAGCAAGAGCAAGACCTCATCTCTACTAAAAATAAGAAAACTTGCAGGGCGTTGTGGCAGGTGCCTGTAGTCCCAGCTACTCGGGAGGCTGAGGCAAGAGGATCACTTGAGTTGGAGGTTGCTGTGAGCTGTGATGACAGCGCTCTACTCAGGGTACAGAGTGAGACTCTGTCTCAAACAAACAAAAAACCTGCCATAGAATCAAAATATATGAATACTTTCCTAAAGATACAATGCGCATTCTTCAGTATAAAAGGTAGCATTTTGTTCGGAGGATAAACATTAGAAGTGTTCTTATCAAGCCCTAGAAAAAGGCCGTGATTCCCGTCATCTCTATTATTGCCAGTGCTGTGCACTTCTTTCTCCGTGTTTGTCTGCTTTGACTGACTCATACTTTCAGAATAATAAGAAGCCTGAGAATTGGAAAAGAGGTAGAACTTTCTCTCTTTGTATATGATATGACAATGTCCCTGAAAAGCCCAATAAATCAAGCTAAACCAATACATAAACACAGAGACACAGAAATACGCAGAATTTAGTGGTGTGGAAGATACACAATGAGCTTGAACGTCAACTGCCTTTAAATAGACAAATAATAATTATAAATGAGAAAATATAATGGAAAGAGAAAATCCACTTAAAATAAAATGAAAGAATAGTTTTTGTGAATAAATGTCATAAAAATATGCTAAACCAATATATGGAAAAGTTAAAAACACATGGACAGATTCAACATTGACCTCAAGAAGTGGAAATGCATTTCTTGCTCTTGGACAGAAAAAATTAACATCCTAAAGACATCCTGTGGCCAAGTTAAATGTACGTATAATAATCACAATAAATAATGCCTATATATATATATATATATATATAGGCCAGGGCTGGGTTTGAACCTGCTACCTGTGGCATATAGGGCCAGCACCCTACTCCTTTGAGCCACAGGCACGGCCCCCAATAATGCCAATATTTATTCTCCTGGATCTCAACAAGGCTCTTAGCAACATATGAAAATATGAATAAACCTTACAAGGAGAGAAAGAACAATGTCCACTAAGAAATTTACCCTGGAATAATACAAAGCAATCCAAGTGTTCCTCCATTGAAGATGCTTGAACAAATTTTGGTTTATTCCCATGGTAGACTAATATTTGGGAGGCTGAGGCAAGAGGATCACTTGAGCCCAAGAGTGTGAGGTTGCTGTGAGCTCTGATGCCACAGCACTCTATCCAGGGTGACAAAGTGAGATGCTATCTCAAAAAAATAAAAAATAATAAGGAATACCTTTGTAAATGGTTATGGAGTTATTTCCTGAATGTTTTATCACCTGCAAAAAGGAAGGTATAAAGAATATGATACACTTTTATACAAGAAAGACTGGGAAATAACACACATGGATACACACATATACCATATGGATACACACGTATACACTTGTTTGCAGAACAGAAGGAGGATGGACGTGAAAATAATGAAAAGGTTTTGCTCTGGGACAGGAGGGGATGTAATGGGGTGATACCCGAGTGGGACCTCTTTCAGTGTATCTTTTTATATAGTTTTGAATTTTGAACAGCGTAAAGGTTTTATGTATGCAAAAGTAAAGTTATATCAAAATGAAAAAAACAAATGTGAAAATATGTATACACACAGAAACAAAGTTTGCAATTCAAATTGATAATACAACCACAGATAAAAAAGAATTAAAGTAACTTTTGAACCCCACAGTGTTCTAATCATGCATTCCTTAAAGGTTATATTCTAAAGTTTAAAATACTAAAAAAGAAAGAAAAAAAGGAACCTTGTGAAGGAACCTTGACCCTCTATTTAGGAGGCTTGTTAATGGTAGTTATTAACATGCAATTCTGAAACTATTTTATATATTATGAAATAAAGAAGATGTGTAAATGCTGCAAACTAGGGTTCTCAGTGTGGTAAGAGGCAAAAGCAAATACACAACCAGTCTCATCTTGAATTGGTTATCAATATGAAGTCAGAATTTTAAGGAAAAATTTATGTCCCCTAATTCCTCCCCCTGAAGGAGGCAGGCAGGAAGAACAGGCAGCTGGCGGGGGGGCAGCCCCGAGCTCAGAGCTTGGCTTCTAAATACCATTTCCCACTCCAGAAAACCAGTGCTTCTTTGAACAATGGCTGACTTCAGATTAGACTCTGGGAAGATACAAAGTCACCTGGAGATATGCTGTTTTTCCAAAAGGCAGAGCAGTGCTTAACACTGTTCTCTGCAGTGGAACCTCAACCACGAATCAATACGGAAAGGATTATACGATTAGAAAACCACCATCTTGCAATCCCCAGTGCAATAATTGATTCAGGCCAGAACCATCGTTAGATGCTAAAGACCCCGGGTGGAAGACTGCTGGAGATGCTTCCAGGTCGCAGTCTCAAAGTGAGTAATATTTTACCAATTACCAAAGGAAATATATACCACCTTATTTGCATACTAGCATACTAACCGCTGAAGAAACTTTTTTACTCTGAGACCTGACCGTAACCGCCTGAACCTGTCACTGATAGGACAACCTGAGATTGTGTCTCCTGATATGTGGCAAATAAAAAGTACTCAAGTCCCCCCGTGTAATATTCTCACCAAAGGTATTGAACCTGGATCAAATCAGGAGGAAATAAGCAGAAAACTCCAGCACACAAGACATCGTACTAGACAACCAGCCTGGCTTTTCCAAAAACACAAGTGAAATTACAATAACTTTCTAAGCAAATTGAATGTATTTTAGACGGAAAAAAGACTGGAAACATAACAATGAACCTTTATCAGAGGAACCAGCTCTAAAAGTCATACTGAGAGCAATGGTGGGAATTTTAACATTAACTCCATTTTAGGTATTATTAAACCATGTTAATTCTCTTAAGCGTGGTGATGGCATTATGGTTGTATAGAGGAAGGCTTTTATTCTTAAAGGAGCAGTGTTGGTCACACGTAGGCATCGATAAACTTACTGATAAGTTTATAAAAAAAACACAAAAACAAAAACGAGTGCAATAAAGACATTTTCCAACACGTAAAAAAACCAAGAGAACGTCTTGCCAGTCAATCTGCACTGCAGGAAATAATAAGGGGAGGTCTTTAGGTGGAAGGGAAAGGATTCCAGGTGGAAGGTCAGAGACGCAGGAAGGAAAGAAGAGTTCTAGAAGAATCTAAATGAAGCACTAAGTGTGTCAAAAATAACAAAGGTACTGTGTGGGGCGTGAGATTGATGGAGAGTGCCCACAGTGCTAGTGTGTGAGTTGAAATTGCTAAAGGTTCACAGTATTCTATTGAACTTTCTGGAAAACTTGCAAAGTTACCAAATTGACATTAGATTTTGATAAATCAAGGATGGAAGTCGTCGTCTGTCGGGCCAAGTTTCTCAGCCCAAGCTGCTGACCCTTTGGGCCACATTCTCCTTATTACAGAGAGTGTAGCATCATTTCTGGCCTCTATTCGCTAGTCACCACTAGCAGCTCTGTCCACTCCACCCACTGCTGCCATATAACATCCAGAATCATGCCACTCTAACATCCAAATGATCTCCAGATTCTGCTACATGGCCTCTGGAATCTCGCCAGTCAAGAACCACAGCACTAGGGTGAGCAAAGCAGAGTAGTAACGGAGCGTATGCCTTCTAAATTATAAACGAGAACACAGGAAAGATTCATAAAATCAACAACCCAAAGATTAAAAAAAAGAACATGGAGTGGGTGGGACTAACCAGAAGCACCTTGTAGGATGAGAGATTTCAACTCCACCAGAACATAATTGCATTAAAACATAAATGCATGAAATGCTGCATTTGACAGACAAAGATAACTGTTAGATGGTGCAGGGACCACCCCATCCTGGGTCCACCTCAGACCCTCCTCCTGGGAAAACCCCTGAACCTGCAATTGGGCTCCTGGAGTTTCACCCAGTGGTTCTTCCCAGGTCCAGAACCCCACGTGCTTCAGAATCCCAGGGTGAGCTGTGTGAAAAGAATTGTGTATCTGTGCCCCTCCTCACACCCAGTGACTTGAGTTTTGGGGTGCAGTGGATAGGGAATACAGGCCTTCACGTTTTGAGAACCAGAGTGAGGATAAAAGGGGGAAGGAAGAGGAGGGAGGGGCGTGGAGCTGTCAGGAGAGGGTGGAGGGCGGGGGAGGAGACACTTGTGGGTGTCCACGGGTGTTTGGGGTGCAGTTCAAAGAGCAGACGGGTCTTTATTCCAGCTTGGCCTCACCTGGGAAAGCAGAAAGCCCACCAGGAGCCAGTGGGCTATGCCTGGGGCTGTAGGAGCAAAGTCTCTTTTTTTTCCAGCTGTCTTAGGGAGACCTGGTTATAAGCAGGAAAACCACGCTCAGAATGAGTCTGAGGACGCTGCCCCAACTGGGTGTATTTTAAGCCGCAAAGTCAGCGGCTTCACGCTACAAATGTACTGCCTTCCAGTTCTGCGGCTCAGAAGTCTGGTACCAGCTGCCCAGGGCTGTACCTGGGGGTCACAGGGCTGCGCTCCCCTCCGCAGGCTGGCATGTTCCGTTGCCCGACCCAGCTTCCCTCGGCCCCCATCCCTCGGTCCAGGTCCCCGTCCTGTCCTCCGTCTTCAGAGACGGGCAGGCAGGTGGCCGAGTCCTTCTTGTGTCCTGTTTCCCACTATTCTGTGTTAATCTCTTTCTCTGACCCAACTGGGAAATAAGTCCTGGTGAGCTGCCCCTGGGTGGTCCGGGTCCTCTCCCCATCTCAGAGTTGTTACCTTTATCACAAATTCCCTTAGCCACGCCAGGCGACATCTTCGTGGGTTCTCGTGATTGGGTGGGGTCATCCTTGGGGGACCAGGCCATTGTTCTGTCCCCCTCAGTGGGAGACTGTGCGAAGTCTCCGAGGTCTCCAAGGCAGAAGTTTGCTGATAAACCCATCCAGACAGGGCTCTGGGGACCCGTTTGTCGCTGTCCTGGGATTACTCTGTTGGTGGGGGGAGGGCCAGTCCTGGGACAGGGCGTTTGATTGGTTGAGTTCTGATTACTGCACAAAACCAGGTCGCGTAATCCTGAGCGAGGAAGGCCCGGGCTAGGGTGGGAACCTTGACTTCTTTCTGGAAATAGCGGCAGCGACGTACGGTGGGATTACCTGTAAGGTGTACTGAATTTTTAATCTTTGATGCATATTATTATAGCAAAGTATAACAAATCGCTTAAGCTTATAGGACACTCTTGCCTTTGATGAGTAAACGCGTGGCTTCTATTCAGTGAAACTGATTTACTGTCTAAGTTTCCAAACGTCCTGCCTTCCGGTTTCCACCGAAACCATTGCGCGCGCCCGGAGCAGCAGCGGAGGCCACGCGTGCGCGATCCCTTTTATGACCTCCGCCTAATTAGTTTTTTATTGTCATCTTCCAACTCATGCTTAAAGGGTACAAACAGGGGCAGTATGACTCCCAGTACCGAGTAATAAGCGTCCAGACCTGGTCCTGGGTGTATTTCTGGCGCGGGATCAGGGTGGGATCAGCGCGCCCTTCCGTCCCTTCTCGCCACGTCTCCTGCGCTGTGCGGAGAGGGGACGCAGAGGGGCGCAGCGCGAGGCTCTGACTTCCTTGCGTCCTTGTGGTGACTGCGGCTCACCTGCCTGTCCTTCACCGCCTCTATTAGGCCCGGCTAGTTAAAGCAAAAGGGAGAGAAAGAAGCAGAAAGCTGGTGGGTGTTGGAGCTTGGAAGTCCGGAGATCCTCAGCTAATTGCTGGTCCTAACAGGCACAATTAGCTGCTACAAGCCCTTTGAGATGGCCCTGGGCCTTTCTCAGGTAGCAGCCATCACTAGATAAAGCTGAAATGTGCTCCACTTAGAGAGACACTTACAGACAGGAGTGTCACAGCCTGCCAATTACACTCTCCCTGTACACGCAGTCACTTCCCAGAGAGATCCAGGACCCAGAGAAGGACCCGGCATTAAAGGCGCACGGGGCAGGCTGCTCTCAGCCCCAGGAAGCCGGGCTGCAGCTGCCTGAAGGGGGGAGGAAGGCAGTGTGTGTTGGGGGGAGGGGGCTTCGCAAATTAAACCCTTATTGCTGAGTCCATTAGAAACTCCATTTCATGGACATTTGCCACTTACATTTTTTTTCTCGTGTGCTAACTTCCTGGCAAAACCACCGTCCTGCCCCCACCTCCTCTTTCTTATGTCTTGGGGAGGGGCGAACTCAGACAAAAATTGGACATTTCACTAGAAGATGAAGACAGCTTGGTGCTGGGGAAAGAGGGCTTAACTAGGTGCCTGGATTCCCTCCCCCACCCCCCAATTATATAGCTACACATTAAAGCCATATCTTTCGCAGAGAGCTAGGTTCTAAGACGCTGGGTAAGATGAAAACCACATTTCAAGGGTTATTTTGGCTGCGTATACTGTAAAGGATCGGTAAAGCACAGTGTACATGAATCTGTGCAGATAACACCATTCAGTAATTCATATACATAAATGCCAATGCGATTGGAGTGGACCATAGGAAGCACAAATAGAACATATAATTTTTAAGCCCTTGTCAAACAAAAGGAAAGGATTAATGGTGGATGGAGTTGCATTTCTGTGTGTTAAGGTGTGTGTGCCACGCCACTTTGCTCTACCACCCTGGGGAACTCATCAGGCCTTTCTGGGACTCGGTTTTCCCATCTGCAGAGGAGCCAGCTGGATGCAATGGTCTGTGATGTTGCTGCTGGAGGTGGTGCTCCAAATCCTGTGACCTCAGACAGGGCACTCCTGTAAGGCGATTGCCACCATTCTGGGTGTCTCCTCCAGCCCAGCCTCACACCTGCTCTGCAGACCCTGAAGACTTGTGGTGGGCACCGTACACACGCGCACTGCCACTGTGGTGGGCTCCATACACACGCGCACTGCCCCTGTGGTGGGGTCCGTACGCACGGTGCACTGCCGCTGTGCTGGGCTCCTTACACATGCGCACTGCCGCTGCAGTGGGCACCATACACATGCGCACTGCCGCTGCGGTGGGCTCCATACACACGCGCACTGCCCCTGTGGTGGGGTCCGTACACACGGTGCACTGCTGCTGTGCTGGGCTCCGTACACACGCGCACTGCCTCGCTGTAGTAGGAACCATACACATGCGCACTGCCGCTGCGGTGGGCTCTGTACACATGCGCACTGCCGCTGCAGTGGGCTCCGTACACACGCGCACTGCCGCTGTGCTGGGCTCTGTACACATGTGCACTGCGGCTGTGCTGGGCACATCCCCGCCCTGCTGCACACGTTGTCTGCAACTGACCATGGTCATGGAGTCCAGGGCTGGATGAAATCTGGATGATGAGAAAGCCCGAACACCTGGAATAAGCAGCAGCTCTGAAGCAGCTGGAGGGCGCTGAGCAGTTTCAGAGCCGTGTCATCCTTTTTCTGGTGATGTGTGCTCTGGGGAGGGCTTGGGGCAACTAAGCAAAGCCTCCTGCCTCTTTGGCTTTCATAGCCAGGTCTACGTCAAACTCCACTTGAGATCTCTCCCCTTCCAGATGGTTCTGAGAAGTTTCAGTGCACGGTGAGTCACTGGTCTTCAGAGAAATCACCAGGAGGGAGCGTATGGTGGGGAAGATGACCAGCAGACACCTGTGGACAGCTGAGAAACCTGGGATCTGTCCCATCTCTGCTATTTCCTTGCTGTGTGACACTGGGCAAGTTACTTCACCTTTCTGATCCTCTCTCCCCTGGTTTTATAAATAAGACGTTTGTGGTTCCTTGTGTTATTGGTTCCTAATAGCTTTGATATTTGAGGATTCAGAGTTCTCCTTCCTGTGAGTTTGTTCAATGTCTGATCATGACAACGAGTGCCCCCAAGGAGGAGGAAGAGGGGAAGGAGGGGGATGAACATTTGTGTCACATAAAAGGATGCCGTTTTGCTGTGCAAAGCAGAGTTCTTAGCAAAAGCATTCCTGACAATTTGTGACCTGAGAGGGCTGTGTCTTAAACATTCTGCCTCCACATCAGAAGGACCATCTCATTTCTCTACTCCCACTGACCGTTGACCTTGGGGAAGGCAGTGTTTTGTGATTGTTTCAACCAACTATGAACTAAGAATTAGACACCAGGGCAAAGAAATGATCATCTTTTCAACACATGGTGCCAGAATAATTGAGTAGCGATGGGGGTGGGGTGCCAAACACCTTGACCTTTTCCTCACACCATATGCAAAAAGCAATTCAAAATGAATCCCAAATGTAAGAGCTAAATTCATAGAACTTTTGAAAAAAATAAGAGAAAATTTTTCTCACCCGAGGCTAGATTTCTTAATGCACAAAAGGCATAAACCATAAAAGAAAAAAATAACAGATCAGATTTCATCAAAATGAAAATCTCTTTCTAGTTGAAAAAAAATTAAGAAACTAAAAAGACAAAAAGCAGTTACAACTGATTAATAAGAAGATAAATAGTCCTACTAAGTAGAAGATGGGCAAGAGATTCCCATGTGCACTTCAAGCAAGATCATTTAAGAAAGGCAACTAAACATATGAAAACAGACTCAATATCATTGGCCAATTCAGGACACACAAATTAAAACCACAGTGAAGAATTGTCCTTTTCCTGGTGATGTGTGCTCTTAACATCTGAAAAATCAATTGAAAATTATGCATGAGTCTATTTGGGGGGAGGTGCTCTCCACTCCCTTCCATTTGTTTATGTGTCTTTGTGCCAATACCATGCTGTTTTGGTCACTGTTGCTTTGTAGTGTGTTTTAAAGTTGACTAGTGTGTAATGCCTCCATCTTTTTGTAGTTGTTGTTAATATTGCTTTGGCTATTTAGGGTGTTTTGTGATTCCATACAAATTGTAGGGGTTTTTTGGTTTCATAGGTATTTAGATAGTGCATTGAATATGTAGACCAATTTGGAGATTATAGGCATTTTAACAATGTGGACTCTTCCAATCCATGAACATGGGATATCTTCCTGTGTATTCATATCTTTACTCATTTTTTCATCCGTATTTCAATATAGAGATTTTTTTACCTTTTGGTTAATTTTATTTCTATGTATCTGAATTTTTTGTGGCTACTATGAGATTGCTTTCTTGATTTTTTTCTCAAACAATTCACTATTAGCTTTTAGAAATGATACTGATTTTTGCATATTGGTAGATAAAAAACCTGTACACTGAAACCTATGAAACATTAATAAAAGGAATTAAAGGAGGCAGAAATAAATGGAAAGATATGCAGGGTTCATGGATTAACAGAATTAGTTTGCCCTTTGTGTTGGCATAAAGATGCATTTATAGGAACTCTCCAAAATCATCTCAGGAAGCCAGTGCACAGAAGGTTCTAACTGAGAAATCTTTCTTGGTTGTTGGTGAAAGGGTTTACATCTCACAGCTAGGGAAGCACAACAAAGACAGAATTGGGAGGGCTGCATGTGAGGCCACAAGATTCCCGAGGGCCCCGGGGCTGTGCCGCGCACACTGTGCCTACAGGCTGCCTGTGGGATGACGCGCCGCTGAACCCTTCCTTGGAATGAGATTCTTGGAGGCAGGAGGGGCTGGAGGACTGACAGTCTCTGCCTCTCCAGGGCTGACTGGGTTTTGTTTCCCTTTCAGCTTCTATCTGTTCCCTCCACTAATGGATTTTGTCTCTTTCAACAACCAGCAGTGGAAGAGAGAGGGGCAGGCCCCCCTGTGCATGGTCTCCAAGGCCACCCCTCACTCAGAGCCTCTAGTTCAGATTTTGAATTCTCAGGAGCAAGACCGTGGTAGGGGTTAGGTGTGTGCAGCTGGTCCAAACCACGGAGAACTGGGTTGGAAGCTGGACCGTCCCCTCTAGCAGAACCTTCTGGGCTGGGGGCAGGGGGACAGTTGGGGGTCAAGGAAGCTTCCAAGGGGCCCACCCCTCCTCTCCAGGCTGCAGCCTGCTTACTGAGGCAGTGAGATGGTTGACCTGGACTGCTTTCTCTAGAACCCCTTAAAAGTGTTAGACTGGGATTGTGTGGCTCTCTGCCCTCTGGTCCCCAGAGGTAGCTGGTTTTCTCTGTCAATGATCTAAGAACCTCCCAGAGCCATGCTTGCTAGGAAGGTGCTTCCCCGTGGAGGGAAGGGCTGCCACACCCAGTTATGCAGCCCTGGGAATAGTTGAAGAATCCGTTTGCCTTTCCAGAGTCTATGCAAGGCGTGCTCCAGCAGAGATGCCTACAAGAAGCTGAGCCCCCCATCTTTCCCAGCACTGCCCCCTCCACCAGCCCTCGCCACATGCAGACGTCCACTGAAAATCAGGGACGCTTTCTCCCAAAGGTGGATATGCCAGCTCGATGCTCCCCTGAGAATGGCATCGAAATGACAAGCCTGATGTTGACAATGGGATTTCCTTCTCCTTCCTTGTAAACTTCAACCCAGCGAAGAACCAGGTGGTCCCAACAAACACTCGCATTCAGAGGCTCATCGAATGTGGGCAGTGGCCACGTCCATCACCTCAGAGCAAAGATGCTGGACGAGACTGTAAGGCACAGTGATCAGATGTGGGACGCACGCCCTGGTGTCGCGACTCAGTGCCTGGCTGAGCTGGATTTCAGGGAGGTGGGGCGTGAGGCAGACGCTGACCTACCTGTATCTTTCTCCAAAAGAATAGAGCAAATCTTCCAGAACCTCTCAGGTCTGCTGAGGACAAAGAAAAGGCTTTGTGTCCTCCTGGCCACAGTATGCACTGCATCAGGGAAGGATTCTTTAACCCTGGGAGACGTGACAGTGTGTGTATGCATGTTTGTGCACACATCAGGGTGCGGGCTTCTTCCTTTGCAACCTTGGGCTGAGTACGGTGGAATAGTATATCCTCTTACAACCAAGGTGTACAGGCAGGGGACTTGTGGGGTCAGGAGGTGTGCAGCTGGAAAGAGGAAGAAGAGGCCAGGATACCGTGGGTGTTGGTTGGTAGGCCGCGCCCAACTGCAAGGTAGTTCAGGACCAGCTACGTAATTTGCAGGACCCAGATGCAAAATGAAAACACAGAACTCTTTGCTGGAAGATGGCTAAGAATTTCAAGATGGCAGCGGCAGGACAGTAAGCCAGGTGGAGGTGCTAGTGAGTGCCGTACCTGGGGACTGTGCAGGGGACACGTCCACGAACCTGTTCCTGACCAGGTCTCACCTGTTTCCACCTGATCCACATGGAGACTTTACCTTCTGCACTTTCCCCAGCACCATCCCCAGGGGGTTTCAACTTGAGCCCTCTTGGCCACGTCACCACCTTCTCCTTGGTGTCCAGCTCTGTGTCCTACACTCCACACAGTTGGGTGAACTGACTGAGAAATTTACTGTCTGGTCCAATGCTAGAATGGTGCATCTAATGCAATCTCCACGTCGGCATCCGCGCCAAGTTGCCCACTCTGTGCACAGCTGGTCAGGAGCTACAGCCGGGTAGATTCTGCTCCCAACCCCTAGCAGAGGCTCATCCTTATGAAGTCATGGTGGTAAGAAAACCTGACTTGAGATCCCAGGGAAGGGATGAGGCCCTGTGGGTTATCTGCAGAGGACCCTGCAGACGTTCAGTGCTGAGGTCTTCCCAGAAGAAACTACCCCATGCTATGACCCTGGACTCCTGCCGGAGCCTCTGCTCTTGGGACAGGGGAGTAGTGAGCCTGGGGTATTCAGAGTCAAACCCAGCATAGCCCAGGACTGGTCCCACAGCTGTCATGACCACAAGGACAAAGACAGGCTGGCCACGGTCTCCAGAAGCAGAGCCTCATAGGGTCAGATGGGACAGACTCTGACAGCTGGGCTGTCCACAGGAGGAATGTGGAGGCTGACACCTTTGGGACACCTAGGACACCACCACTTCTGAGCTGTGACAGCCGCTGAGTTGGGTCAACAGTTTGTCAAGTTAACCCTTTGGCCTTGTCACAATCTTAATCTTGTTGGCTATGCTGTACTCTGCTCTAGAAACACTACAGGGGTGACCGTGGGTACTATTTGCGAAAACCCAATGAGTGATACATTTAACTCATTTATGTAAAGTTTTTCCCCCTCCTTTCACAAGGAGAGCAAACAGAGGCCCAGAGCTGAGATCTGAACCCAGTGTTAACACCAAGCCCGTCTTACTAGACACCGAGTTGCACACAAACTTTATGGACACCATGTTCTATGTCCGCCCAATACCATCCCAAGAAGCACTTTGAAAACGTCACATGCCCAGGCTGATTGACCAGAGGTTTTGGTAGCTTTGGCCCACCAGCCATGTGTATAGTAAAAAGTTTCCCCAGGGGATTCTGAACCCCGGGGCAGAGGGTTAGTGTGAGAGCGACAAGTCCAGGGCACCTGAAGGTCCTTCCCAGCCCCGTGTTCTCTGATGCTCGGACTCCACCTTCCATACACAGCAAGGCAGCTTGCTCATGCTTTGCAGGGCGACTCAGATTCCACTTCTCTTCCCCAGTCTCGGAGCTAGATCTAATCACAGGGCCATTTTCCCCTGTCTTCCGTGGCTTACCAAGAATAAAATTAGCCAAATGGATAAAAGCTTGTTGCAGGCATATGTAGAGCGTTTCAAAGCCCATTTGTCAAAAGACCGAACATTGCATTTATACTATGGAAACTCAAGTGCACAATGGCTCTGTCATTTAATTTCGAGGAGGGAAAAAAAAATTCAACAAGAGATGCAAAGTCGCAGGCAGCCACTGGGCAGACTTTCGTGCTGCACCTGGGCTCTGTCTGCAGCCAAGTTCAATGCCATTCCCCCTCAGGGGTGCTCTCCTCCCACCCTCAAGTGCTTGGTCACTAAGAAGCAGAATACTTCAGCCACATTAGGTCAAACAGCTCGTCAAGAGTCTCAGCAGGCTGGCCATGTGACCAGAACCTAGGGGGTAACCGCCCAGGTGACATCCTCATTGGTCACCACTGCACTGACAGCACCACCCACACCCAGGATGTGGCCACAATGTACATGGTGCCAGGAACAGTGGACATAGGTGCTGGCAGGCTGACAGAGACCTGGTGTTCACTGTTACAAATTTTCTTGAGCACCTGTTTTTCCAAAAGTCATCTTATTCCCAGCGGTCCTACCCCATGGAGTCAGTGTTGTGCTGGTGTTTGCAGGGGGCAGTGGCACATGGGCTGTGCCATCCCATTGTGGAGTCCTCATTTTTATCCACAAACTCAATGGTGTGGCAATAATTCCTTTCTATGTGTTATTTCTGGTTACCCCGAACATCTGGATCAGAACAACCTGGTCCTGGTGGATAATCCCTGGCTCATTTAGAAACTCAGCCAGGGCAACTCGGTACCCTGTGGGATGACTGTGGCTTTCCCAATGCCATAGACTTGGCCAGCGACCCCCAAACCAGCTGGACGTTGGGGACACGCATACTCCGTAGTGTGTTTCTCTGGATGGGAACACTGGAGGCATGCGTAGAGTGTGTATCAACTCAGATCCTTTCTGAATATCAGTCATTACATTGTCCAGATGTGGGAATTAACACACACAGAGTAGGTGAGCAGGGATCCAGACAGTTACCTCTCCTCCCTCAAAGCCCATTCAACAAGTCCTCATGTTAAATCTGGAAGTAGAACTGAGCGTTGGCTGTGTGCCAAGACGCAGAGCACACACAAGGAACGTGTGAGACGTGATTTCTACCTCCTGCAGCCCACAAGCTACACTATCAGACTCGAGAGACTGCTGGCCCTGGGCGCTGGGGCTCCACCCCACTGCTTCCAGGAGGTGTCCAGCACAGAACCCCCACACCCCAACATTCAACAGCCCACGTCCTCTTGAAGTGTCCCCAAATTGCAGCCAAGGAAGGATGGCCAGAAGTACCTGAAGGCCAATTAGCAAGTCTCCCCAGCTTCCAAAATCCCAACTTAGCAGGACATTGCCAGTCAGAGCCTGGCTCTGTATTTCCTCTTTTTCTTCTATAAAATATAGGGTGTCCCAAAAGTTGCCCCCTAACAACACCATCCATAGGGAAAATGAGAAATTGTCGCTAAAGGTGCTTTTATTTACAAAACATTCATTACCAAATTTTACAGAGATATGACCACCACAAAGAAAATTTTGTGAATATTTTGTAAAATTTCATGACTACTCTGTAGATCAAAGCACCTTTAGCTACAATTTCCCATTTTTCTTACTGATGGTCACTTGCGGGGGCCACTTCCAGGCCACCTGTGTACACTTTTCCTTCTGACGTCCTTGTTCACAAGTCGGTGGTCGATGGGCTTCTTTACTGCATGTTTAAGAATAAATAGACTGTTGATTTTGTGTCATGCTCAGTTTTGTCTTGGCGAACTTAACTTTTAAATGATTCAGCCACAAGGCAGTAGCAGTTAATATTCTAACTTCTGGCTGGTTCTGTGTTGGACCGGTTCCTGTAAGCCATCAGCGAAAGGCAGGAGACACTGGGTGATGGAGAGAGACTTCTGAGATCAGGACAGGCTTGAAGGAAGCTTGCAGGAGGAACGGATGGAACAGCTGGGAAGACAAGAAAGAAGAATGGGCCAGAAGGAAGTGGCAGAGGTGATTATGTGAGCAGGGCCAGGGCTGAGGCGGAGGAGGACAGGATTGCAGCCTTCGCTTGGGGAACATGCTTCAGAAATCTGTACACCCAATCAGGAGACTGAGAGAGCAATGAATGAAGATAGCAAAAGGGAGCTAGAAGACCGAGCACGAGACTTCTTGAAAGTCCTCATGCTAAATATTCCTGGTGTTGTCTAAACTCATGACAATGACCCTCTGCATCCCTACACTCAGTTACAGAATGCCTTGCCACACACGTGCTTCACTCTCTGGAACCTTTTCTGAATCCCCCACGCTTGAAGCATCAGGATGTTTGCATATGTACAC